>ML259499.1:1252-18815 GCA_005239495.1 Nicotiana undulata | reverse complement strand
GGAAAATTTCCCCCCCCCCCCCCCAAACTTGTGCTATGCGTTCGCGGCCAATACTATGCATTCACATAGCACAAAACACCAGACATCAGCAACCAGTCTCTGCACCAGATTTTCAAGTCCAAAATCACCCTGACACCTATCCGAAACACACTCGAGCCCTCGGGGCTCTAAATCAAATATGCACACAACCTCAAAAATATCCTACAGACTTATTCGTGTAATCAAATCACCAAAATAGCATCATAAACATCGAATTAAACCCCAAAATCAATGAAATTTTCCTAAAACTTCTAAAACTTCAAGATTTGCATTTATGGCCCGAATTAAGTCAAATGAGTTCCGTTTCTTACCAAACTTTACAGATATTACATAAATATTATATCAACCTATACCGGGCTTCGGAACCAAGATACGGTCCCGATACCACGTATTTCACATATAATTACTCTTTCAAAATCTCTTATATTTTTCAGAAAATAATTTCTTTTAAAAATTCATTTCTCGGACTTGGGACCTCGGAATTCAATTTCGGGCATACGCCCAAGTCCCATATTTTTCTACGGACCCTCCGGGACCGTAAATCACGGGTCTGGGTCCGTTTACCAAAAATGTTGACCAAAGTCAACTTTATTCAAATTTCAACACAAAATTATAATTTTTATCAGTTTTTCACATAACGGCTTCCCGAATACACGCCTGAGATGCGCACGCAAATCGAGGTGATATAGAAGGAGCCTTTCATGGCCGCGGAACACAGATTTAGCTAGAAATACACGGGATGACCTTTTGGGTCATCACAGAACTTGATTAGACGGCCAGGTATAGCGTCGTTTATTAAGGCGCTACATGTATATCGCCTTAATAAATGACGCTATACCTCTTAATAAGCCCGTCCTCTTCCCTTCCCCCACCAAACATAACTCCCCCCCCCCCCCCCCCCCCAATGACCAAAAATGCTCGAGTGGACCCCATCTGATCCGTCCCATAAAAAGTAAAGATTCTCGATCCCACATACTAGCTAAGGCCTTCTCTCATTGTGGGTTACTCGTTTCGGCTTCAAATATTTAACTTTCCAAAAACCTTAAATCGAGGTATTCCGATTTAGTTTTTGTTGAAACTCGTATAAAAAATGCATATTAGTTATTCTTAATGTGTTCTATGTTTTTTTGTGATTTTTTTTGCGATTTAACTATTATGTTATATTTATCCGGACTAAGATATTAGTGTGCTAAAAAATATGTAAAAATAGCTAAATTATTTTAGTTGTTGAAAAAATATTAATAAGTTACTTTTTACTGTGGTATGTATTTTCGTGAATGTTTTGTGATTAAATTTGTTTGTTGTTTTATTCTGGTTTAGATTATTTATTTGCCTAAAGACTAGTAAAATAGATAAATGTTTACTTTAGTTCCCTCTAGTGGTATCTTGTGGCCTAATATAGTGCTTGTATTTGTAATATAGTGCCCATTTAGCGTAGTAAAATGTAGTGCCTTTTAGCATAATATCCCAGTAGTTATTGAAATTAATCATATAAGTATCTATTATACCTAAAAATACGTCAAAATAGCTGATAGTTCAAACACAAACTTTGTCTAATTCTAGTCAATGATCGTAAGAAAATAACATGAGAAAACAACAATATTTTCCGGATATCTTGGTGCTAATGGGCCTCAAATATCGAGCCCAGAACCCATATATGAATATTTAATAATTAAATCTTGTATAATTATAAAAAATAATTATTTAATTTTAGTAAAGTCAAAGTAAGTGAGTAACAAACAAACATATAAAATAATAAAACTAACACATACAATATTAAACTAATATTTAAAATAACAGACATGTTCAGTTATAAATCGAGATAATTTTCTCATCATGAACACAAGAATTCAGGATATCTTTGTGCTAATAGGCCTCAAATATCGAGCGTGGAACCCATATGTGAATACTTAATAATTAAATCTTGTATAATTATAAATTATTTATTTATTTTTATTATAGTTAAAAATAAGTGAGTGACAAACAAACATATAAAATAATAAACTAACATGTAAAATAATAATACTAACATATAATTTAATAAAACTAACACACACAACATTAAACTAACATTTAAAATAACAGACATGTTGAGTTATAAATCGAGATAATTTTCTCATCATGAACACAAGAATTTCGAATATCTTGGTGCTACTGGGCCTCAAATATCGAGTTCGGAACCCATATGTGAATATTTAATAATTAAATCTTGTATAATTATGAAAATTAATTATTTAAAATAATAAAACTAACATGTAATTAATCTTGTTTAATTTACAGTAGACGACATGGAGGTTCCGCCATGCATCCCTGACCTGCCAGCGTGGAGCTACTGTCGTTACAGGGCGATCATATGTCCTCCCACATATGGGAGGGACAGTTACTAGCCCAGACTTTCTGCGCCACGAGAGTGGACGAAATGTGGGGCTTTCTCAAGGGCCGCGTTCTTCTTCCCCGTGTAGTTAGATGCCTCCAGGATACCGGCTTCTACAAGATTGTGGAGATCGGCAGCTGTAGCTCGATTGGTTTTTTACCCCAGTACAACTAGGGTACTTCTATTCTCGACTACTTGTACAAGCAGATGTGCCGAGCGAGCATGGGAACCCAGCGTGACGTTGCTGGATTTTTTCCGCTGCTACAGGTGAAAACATATTCGAATACTCTATTCATTATAACATACCCAGTAAAATATATCTTTTTACGTCCACTTGGTATGTTAGGTTTGGGACTGGGAGTGGTTCCTGCAGTTGCAACCACCTCTACCACCATTAGCTCCGGGTGCACCACATTTGTTTCTCCCTCTAGCTAGGAGGTGGGTTCTCCGGCGGGGATATGGACGAGAATACGAGGCTCAACATAATCGTCCCTTGTGCATGGATTTGTTGGATTTGCTGGAGGACGCACAGGTAAATGAATACCTAAGTTTACTTGGCCTGGCTTCATATGTGTTGCGTATACTCACGTTTTCTGCTGTTACTTAATAGTTCATTTGGGGGCCACACAACGACGAGCTGATAGCTGGCTTGCCTGATTATTGCTCGGCCGACCGACTTATTTGGAGCTCTTCCGTCCCGTTGATGTGCCTTAATATTGTGGAGCATTATTCCACCGAGCGGGTACTTCGCCAGTTTGACCGCCCACAACTTGTACCGCCACCGCCCGCCTGGCATACCACACATTTCCAGCGGGATGATCATTCCAAGGAGGACCAGGAATATATGGCATGGCTAGAGGCGCATATCGATACTTGGGACCAGTGACTTGACCTGATTACGCCCCCCCTCACCGCGTCAGACGGATACTGAGCATGATTATATGGGTTGGTACCGCTGCGTTACCCGACTTTTCGTCAGGAATCCCATTTTTCGCGCTGGCGGTCGGTACGTTCCATACGCAGAGAGGCACGAGGCACTGGTATGTTATTTGATATACTTACTTATAACTTTAACATAGCGTTCCGTAATTTATATTTTACATGTTGTGCAGGCTATTGGCCTACATTTGTTCCACCAGTTGGAACTGCCCATGCAGAAGCATGCCGGCGAGGGAGCAACCACTTTGCACGAGTATGGCTGGTAGGTTGCTGAGTTGGTTGTTAATCGGGTCCAAGCCTACACTATTATTGAGTAGCGAGGGTGGTCGATGCAATTTTAATCCAACTAGGCCGAGATCGAATGCACAAAGAGTTAATTTGTTTGGAATTAGGTTTATATCTAATCTAGATGTGGGTTTTGTTCCTAATTACACTCCACACATTTGGGTTTGATTTCTACTTCTAACTTTACTCTATTGTATGCACTATTTGAAACTAAGTACAATATTTTTGTTGTTGGTTTTCAAGTGTTTAAAGAGACTAGGGTAGTGAATTCTACCTAGGTGGATATCTAACGGGTAGCAAAAATCTACGGCAAGCTTGATTAGTTGGGGTCGTAATATAGCTATCACACCCAGGCACTCACTCTATACCTCTCGGTAGTTTGAGTGATTTTACCCAATTTGGCTTTCTCAAGTCCAAATGGGTATTCATGCAATTCAAGTGATATTAGTTCAAGTTGGGTATTACTATCTCTAGGTTTAACTCTTTAATTGGGGCTATCATTTTCTTAAGTTCACCCTAATTCCTTGTTAGCCTAGTTTTCCTAGACTTAGTCCCTCTTTCTCAAGTAGAGACTAAGTCGTAAAGGCATGAATCAGTGTTTGCAACCACTAATTCTATAATCCTAGCAAGAACTAGGCTAAATATCACTAACCCATACACATTCAAGCCCTAAAATCAAATACCCATTAAATACCCACACTAGAGTTGGGTCACAACCCTAGTTATGGGTCTAGATATTCATGGAAATAACAGAAATTGAAGATGAAATGAAGATAAAATCCATAATATATGATTAAGGAACAAAAATCTAATGTTAAAAGATGAATCTGGTACAAAATTTCCCAAACCAGTAAACTGAACCGTCTCAGGTGCTCCTACAATACATAACATAATCTAAAAATGATAAAAAAGTTCTATTTATACTAAGTTGAACATATTTGATAAAAATGCCCTTGCGGAGGTTGTGCGGCCGCGCTCAGATGCTTTCGTGGCCGCACAATACTAGTCGCGGTCCGCATTCTTCAATTTCGGATCTGGGTTGAGCTGAGTTCCGCGGATCGCATAATTTCACTCGCGGCCGCACAATTCTGACACGGACCACATTTCTCTCTTTTGCTCAGGTTGCAAGCTCTCTGAACCTCAGTCATCACGGTCAGCATAATTCCAATCGCGGCCGCACATTACTGATGCGGTCCGCGCTCATATTTTCGCCCAAAAACACACTTTCGGAATCTCCCTTTCGTGGACTGCATTTGTGACCGCATCCGCATTATAGCTTTCGCAAATATTGTGCGGTCCGCGCTTCAGAACTCTTTTCCTAGCCTTGGTTTTTGTTCAACTTTTGACTCCTTTGTGAGTTGATTATGGTTCCTTTGGCTCATTTTGAATAATTCATGCAAGCAAGCATATTTTATTAGTTTCTAGGAATACCTTCAAGCATTTTTGGCCTAAAACACAAGTAAAAGAGAGCAAATAATAGATTAAAATCCCTACTTATCAACTCCACCAAACTTAAGCTTTTGTTTGTCCTCAAGAAAAAAAGGTAATCCCCACATCCACTAGAAATAAAGATATTTCAGTTGGCTTAAGGTGAATCAATCATGCATCAATTGGGACTAACAATTACCCTCAACACAAATGAATTATCAACAACACCATGTTATGACCTTTTTGGGTACCATAGTTCTAATGTGACACTAGAGCATCAAGAGTTGACTCAATTCATCAAGGAAGCTCGCTCTATCATGTAGGTCATTGTGAAAGCCAAACTCCTCATCCTCTACTCTCCATGAGCAAATCTCACTTTAGAATGTGACACTCAAAACATGGACTGTGAAGAAATGCGCTCATCACTCTCAAAAGAATGCCACAAGTCTGGCTCTAAGTACCATAAGCTTTACCCTTTTTTAAATCACCACTAATGTAAGCTCACTCAACTCGAAATCATATAGGGCTTTTGCGGGAGTGTAATGAAGGCTTTTGGATCAAGGTAGGACTTATCAGACTGGTTTCATCTTTCCTTAAGCACTCCATTTTCTCATTTCGGCTCATACTTTCTTGAATCTTTGAGTCATTGTATTCTTCCTTAGGGGAACTAGATAGACACACTGTCACTCTTTCTTGCTCATGACAATCATTTTTCTCCTTTTCTAATCACTCCATTCCTTTCATCATTGATTTCTTTCAATCTCTTCAACTTTCACTTTCTTTTTGACATATTTCTTTTTGGATTTTCTTCCTTTTCTTTGCCTTTCCTTTTCTTTAATTCTTTTTCTTCTTTGTACCTTTTATCACTTTTGAATTCCTCGTCTCCCCCAAACTTATAATTTTGCCAATTGTTTATCATGAATGCTAAGGAAAGATCGAGTTCCAAGAGAGGGTCATTATAAAAATGGATAAAGGCTTGTAATGTGGCTATTGAAAGAAAAAGGTTTAGGCTCAAAGGGGTTGACTAGGTATATCACATTGGTAGGATACATAAGCTTTCAAGTTTTAAATTGGACCAAGGAGAGTCTACAATCATTTCTCAAGTTGAGCTACACTTAGAATTTCGCCTAGACAAACATTCAGGGTAAGTTCTTGACTTATTGGCACGGAACTTTGACTTGCAATTCAATACTTCACCTCTCAAGCTTCTGGATTTTTAAAGAAAAGAGAGTCGAGGGACCACAACAACCCTAGCTAAGATTGAAACTCACAAATCGCTCAAGGAAACCACTCGATAATTGTTTTAGTCAACTCAAGAGTCTAAAGGTCAGACTAGAGCTATTCTTTGCCAATCAACTTGTTTCTAACCATAAAGTCGAAGATAAATGTGTTAGTACCAAGTGAAGCCTACTTGAGACACTTTTATTCATTACTATTATATATACCAAAACAAAAAAAACCGGACTCAATCCATTAAGAAGGTTGTCACACCATCCATCGTTGGGAAGAGCCACCCAGTTCACACAACATCCACCTTTGGAAAGAACCGTGGCATTAATAAAACCAAAGGATTATTGTTCACACAAAACGTAAAAAGAAGCTAAAAACTTAAAAATAAGCTACTAAAGTAAATAAGAAGCTATTCTACTAAGGAAAAACAACGAAAGAAGTTATGAAGTAAACTACAGAAAGTAAACTGAATATGTACAAAATGGAGTAAAACGAATATATACATAATGGAAATGAATATATACATCGAATGGTAAAATAATATACATCATAAAAGTGAAAATAAAGATAAAGAAAAATAGTATAATGGTTATTACATATCAAATTTCATCAAATCAAAATGGACCACCCCCAAATGAAAAATAGCATAGTCCTTAATGCTACTAACAAAATAAGATCAGGGAAAAGGGTAGAGAGTAAAGAGAACTCCCTATGTGGTATATGTCTGCATGGGGTCCTCAACATGAGTATGGTCCTCATACTGCATGGGCTCATCAGCACCCTCTGTGTCCTATAAATGGATCTCCATATCCTCTGACTGGGCGACTACGGGGTTGCTAAGCATCTGGATCATCTCCTCATCAATGTGTGAAGTGACTACCGGCTCCTCAGACTGGCCGACTGCTGCCTTCTGTACCTCAGGTTGTGCTGTATTTGCTGCTGGGTCTGTCTCCTCCATGAGTAGGTCCAGTGGAATATCACCAGCAGAAGCAATCTTCTCGACCTTCTTGATCAACTTCTCCACTAACTCCTTAGATGCCTGAGTCTTCCGCAGCTTCTTTACATACTTGCCCAAATCCTTGATAACCCTACCATGTGCATCAAGAGTCTCCCGAATCTTCTTCTGGTTGTCCAGAATCATCTTCATGGAGTCCTTCACTGATGAAGGTAACTGAAGTTGTGATGGGGATGAAGACTATGCTGCCACTTCACTGGATATGGCAGTCAGCTTTGTTGTAGCTTCCTGCATCCAGTTGTTGAGACTGGATAGGGACTGTGAAACCCATATTGTAGTCTGAGGGTAGGTGGAAGATAAAGGCACTAATAATGGAACTGATATAGATGGCCCGGAGGGTGGAGGAGGCATGACAACTGCTCTAGTAGAAGAACCGGCTGCTGTGGAAGGCTCTGACCTAGTGGCCACTACCCTTGGCTCTTCAGACTGGCCAGTGTAGGTAGTGGGTTTACCCTTTTCTTTAGGGTTGTCCTATCCCTGGAGGTGATACCATGATAAAGGCTTTTTTGCCTTCACCTCCACATCAAAGTGCCTCTTCGCTACCCCTTGGTCTTGGAGATACTCAGTAATGAAGTTGGGGTAGGGATAAGATCTTTCTTCTTTACCGATCGCCTTAGAGATGTTGTTGGACCTCCAGTTCCCTACATTAATTGGATACCCCGCCTTGATAGAGGCTTCCAAAACTGCCCGGGTGAGTGGAAGGACATTCTCATGCTGGCATGGGTCTAGGAGGCCGCACACGAATGTTTTCCACCCTTTAGATTCAAAGTTAAGGGTGGCTCTGATTATTGGAACTCCAGTTGTGAGCCATGCCAGTGTTGTCCCTGGAATATCTAGTATCTCAGCTAACCATGGACGAGCTGCTTCATCCAAGGCTAGCTTCTCCTGGTACTGCACTGCCTCAACCTCTTCAAATCCGAAATATTCGTTCAGTGTATGTCCATCGAACTTGATTTTCAAATCTCGGACCTTCGTCACCTTGGTATCCTTTTTGATGTGGGCAACATTCGCGTAAAAAATTTTGACGAGGCATTTATTGGAATATACCACCAGTCCGGTGAAATATTTCCATCCTTTTCTCTCCTCAAACTGCTTTAGGACATTTGGATTGTCCGAAAGTAGATCTTTGGTTATGAATTGTCGCTCAAGAGGAGCGACCTTTGGGGCCACCATTCCAGGAATTTGGCGTATGCCTTTTCACTCACAAATCTATCAGCCCACACCTCGGGCTTCCTTGACCTAGCCAGACCTCCCACATTAGTATCACCCCTTCTCCCGTCATCCGGGACCTCATCATCATCATCTACATTTATTGGGGCAGCTGTTGAGGCAGGTGTTGTAGCAGGTGGGGAAGATGGTTCTGATGCCCTACTACCTCCCTTTTATCCATCAGACGAACCAGAGGATGAGGTAGGTTGATTGACTAGATGGAGTCGACCGCGGAATTGTTGTGATTTTGCCCCAGGTTGTGCTTGCATGGAATCTCCCTCAGAAGTCTCCCGGGATGGGATGTATTCACTGGTGTCCGAGGAGTCCGGAGGAGGTCTAACGAGGGTAGTCTTTTTGCCCACTACCCTTTGGACTGATAATGGAAAGTTTTGCTTTCCTTTACCCCGGCCTCTGGAGGATTCTACCCTCCCTTTGGAAGTGTCTCCTCTACCATGAGAATGCACCATTATCTGCAACACACAAGTAGTGAGAGTCAGTTAGAGTTGGGGTTCAATATGTGTTAAAGCATTACAGTTGAAATGAAAGTCAGTGCTTCTCAGAACAGGGTAGCGCGGACAGCACAAAAGTGAGTGCGGCTGTGGACTTCCCATCGCTGACAACACAAAAGTGAGCGCGTCCTTGAAGATACCAGCCTTAGACTACTAGTTCTCTAAATTTAATCAACCGCGTACCGCATAAAAATGAGTGCGGTCACGAAAACCCATCGCGGACCGCAAATTCTTTAGTGCGGCCGCATAAGCATTTTATTGGGTCTCTGAAGTTCAACTATGCGAACCGCACAATTATGAGTGCGGCCTCGAAAAACCAACCGCAAACCACACAAAATTGAGTGCCCAATCGCGGATCACACAAAATTGAGTGCCACCGACAAAATTGAGTGCCACCGACCGATACCTTGAAACTAGGGTATCGCGGATCGAACAATTTTGTACGCGGTCAAATACCCTATCACGGACCACACAAACGTGTGTGCGGCCGGGAAATGCAAATCAGTTCGGCACTTACTAACACTTAAAACTAAGATTTTAACTTATTATACAATATTTATGGAAATTAAGCATGCAAAGCTACTAACCCCAACCCCCATTATGCATTCAAACACTACCCACATGTTTCTAAGCAATAATTTAGCATCATTGTGACATTTTGTCATGAATCTAACCCTAACTAAAAAAAAACTATAACAAAGAGAACAAAAAAGAAAAAGATGAAATTAATTCTTTGATATAAACATACCAGTGGTGAAAAGTAGTAGGAAATCAACACTTGATGAAAACGGAAGAGATTGAAAGCGAGAAAAAGTGCACATTGCTTTAGGCGTGTTTGAGAAGTAAGGGTTCGTCAAGTGTGAATAGTTCCCAAAAGGTATATTTATACTCTGACACCCAGTGACCCATCAACCTGCCTGAGTTCGGCCGCGAAATTTTGGTGCGGTCCACACTCTTTACCTTTTGTAGCTCAGCGGTTGAAAGTAATGGCGCGGTCCTAATAATATTGGTTGCGGCCGCACAATTTGTGTTGTCCGCAAAATTTTGACTGCGACCGCGAATCCTTAAGGGATTTTGTCAGGCCAAACTTCAGAGAGTTGGCATTTTCTCCATTCCAGTTGCGTGACCGCACATAGAATTGTGCGGCCGCGAAGTGCTTGTGCGGTCCGCATAATTTCTGACGCGGTCTGCAAAATTTCACCACTTAGCCAAATTTTTCCTTGTCAATTTCCTGCATGGCACAACCAATTCCTACATACAATTCACAACTAGTTAGTCCAAAACAATGCCTAATCTACGAAGAAAATCAAAATAAAGAAAAACACATGGGTTGCCTACCAAGAAGCGCCTAATTTAACGTCGTGGCATGACGCATGTTACCATCACTCATTTGAAATGTATTAATCCCCCAACGTGGATATCATCAATATTGCCAAGGTAGTGCTTCACCCGATGCCCATTGACTCTAAAGATCTCACCGTTCTTGTTTTTCAAATCTAGAGCACCAAAAGGAGTTACATGTATCACTTTAAAAGGACAACTCCACTTTGACTTTAGCTTTCCCGGAAACATCTGTTACCGAGAGTTGAATAGAAGAACCAAGTCACTTTCTTTGATTTCTTTGTTCAGGATATACTTATCATGTAGGTACTTCATTTTGTCCTTATACAAGGACGAACTGGAGTAAGCAAGGAACTAGAACTCATCAAGTTCATTTAATTGTTGTACCCAGAGATTTGAAGCTACATCCCATTCAAGGTTTAATTTCTTCAACACCCACATGACCTTGTGCTCTAATTCCACCGGGAGATGACATGCTTTCCCAAATACCAACAGGTACGGAGACATACTAATTGGAGTCTTGTAAGTTGTTATATAGGCCCATAAAGCATCGTTAAGTTTCCTTGACCAATCAGTCCGATTTGCAATGACAGTCTTGGATAGAATGCTCTTGATCTCCCGGTTTGAGACTTCAACCTGTCCACTTGCCTGGGGGTGATAGGGGTTGACACCTTATGAGTGACACCATACTTGGAGAGTAAAGTGTCAACGGCTTTGTTGCAAAAATGAGAACCCCCATCACTAATGATAACCCTTGGGGTGCCGAACCTTGTGAATATGTTTTTCTTCAAGAAAGACACCACACTCCGTGCCTCACTGTTGGGAAAAGACACAACTTCAACCCATTTGAAAACGTAATCCACATCAACAAGAATATAGGTGTTCCCACATGAACTCACAAATAGTCCCATAAAGTCGATGCCCCATACGTCGAAAATATCAATCTCAAGGATGGTGGTGAGAGGCATCTCATTCTTCTTGTAAATCCCATCGGCTCTTTGGCAATCATCACAATGCCTAACGAGATCGCTAGCATCTTTGTACAAGGTAGGCCAATAGAATCCACAGTTTAGGACCTTTGTAGTAGTTCTCGCCCCACCATGATGACCACCATAGGGAGAGGAATGGCAAGCTTCAAGAATACTCAATTGCACTTCTTCCAGAATACATCTCCGGATAACACCATCAGTGCAAATGTTGAAAAGATATGGCTCGTCCCAATAATAATCCAAGCAGTCCCGTTTGAGTTTCTTCCTTTGGTTTGAAGAGAACTAATACGGGACAATGTCGGTCACAAAAAAGTTGGCCACATCGGCAAATCAAGACATCCCAGTCAAAGACATGGAAATGAGTTACTTATCTGAAAATGAATCATTGATATCAAGGCCATCATGGGGTCTCCCCTTCTCTTCCAATCGGAACAAGTGGTCCGCCACTTGATTCTCACTCACTCAAGTCCAATTGGGTATTCATGCAATTCAAGTGATATTAGCTCAAGTTGGGTATTACTATCTCTAGGTTTAACTATTTAATTGGGGATATCAATTTCTTGAGTTCACCCCAATTCCTTGTTAGCCTAGTTTTCCTAGACTTAGTCGTTCTTTCTCAAATAGAGACTAAGTCATAAAGGCATGAATAAGTGTTTGCAACCAGTAATTCTATAATTCTAGTAAGAACTAGGCTAAATATCACTAACCCATACACATTCAAGCCCTAAAATAAAATACCCATTAAATACCCACACTAGGGTTGGGTTACAACCCTTTTTATGGGTCTAGATACTCATGGAAATAATAAAAATTAAAGATGAAATGAAGATAAAATCCATAATATATGATTAAGGAACGAAAATCTAATGTTAAAAGATGAATCTAGTACAACATTTCCCAAAAGAGTAAACTCAGTCGTCTCAGGTGCTCCTACAATACATAACATAACCTAAAAATGATGAAAAGTTCTATTTATACTAAGCTGAACATATCTGACAAAAATGCTCCTGCGGAGGTTGTGCGGCCACACTCTTGCTTTTGCGGCCGCACAATACTAGTCGCGGTCCGCGTTCTTCAATTTTGGATCTGGGTTTAGATGAGTTTCACGGACCGCATAATTTCAACCGCGGCCGCAGAATGGAGTGCAAGCTCTCTGAACCTCAGTCATCGCGGTCCATGTAATTACGATCGCGGCCACACATTTCTGGTGTGGTCCGCGCTCATATTTTTGCTCAAAAACACACTCTCTGAATCTCCCCTTCGCGGACCGCGTAATTGTGACCGCAACCACATTATAACTTTCGCGGCCGTACAATATTTCTGCGATATGCACTTCAGAACACTTTTCCCAGCCTTGGTTTTTGTTTAACTTTTGACTCCTTTGTGAGTTGATTATGGTTCCTTTGGCTCATTTTGAACAATTCCTGCAAGCAAGCATATTTCATTAGTTTCCGGGAATGCCTTCAAGCATTTTTTGCCTAAAACACAAGTAAAAGAGAACAAATAATTGGTTAAAATCCCTACTTATCAGCTGCCCGGACACTGCGGCGAGCCCGAGATAATAAGTGCTTAGGACACGACCCTGCTTATGTGGTGCCATAGCAGTACCATTGTGGGGCTCCAATGGCGGCGGAGCATGGTTGACGTGGAAGAGGTGTCCCACGAGGTAGGGATGTCCCACGAGGTCGTGGGGGCCGGCGAGGAGGTGGTCTCCAGCAAGGGGGCATTGAGGCACCCGTTGAGGATGTTGGAGCTGATCAACCGGGTGACCTCCACGAGCCAGACTACCATCACAGCAGCATACCGTCATGTAGCCTTCAGCTTCAACTCACTCTAGGGACTTTGTAGGTGACCCCGTCATATCCATTTTTGATCACGGGCACGAGCATTACACAAGAGGTTTGTGATCAATACTTTCCAGGCCCATTGACCATTGCTGATGATCGGCCGACCTGAGATGTTGATAGTGGGCATCGGCTGAGTTATGGCTCATTATCGAGGGATGCTGGGGATCTTTCACAGGCACATGTATGTTTGTATTACTATTAAATTTTAATATGTTTTTATCTCATATATTAGCCATAAATATTTTTATGTTTTTCTTATTAAGGCTCCATCGTTTCCCGTCACGGAGGTCATTTTGTGCGATGCTGACCTGGCTGCGATGGATGATTATATTCAAGAGCCCGACGAGAACATGGTAAGACAATTTAAAATTTTGTGACTTAACACATACATTACTAATAGATATTTTCATATACTGAAATAACTTATTATTCTGTAGGTTATTGCTGGACCGACGACCCCTTTACCGAGCCTGCCAACCCTACTGACAATCATGCTGCAGCGCATCCTGCGATAAAGAGGCGACACAATGAGGATGATTCTGATAGCGTAGCCGTGCGAGATGAGATGCGCTTCAGGCAAGTGGCTACATTGAAGCACATAAGCTGTGGGACACTTTTTTTTAATGTAAATATGACTTTTAGTAAATAATAGCAACAATTTTTATTGTTGACATTATATGTGCATTATTTTATTTTTTTAGTTCTTTGTTATTTAATACTACAACACAAACACAAACATAGAAATTTAACATAATTTAAATTCAGTACAACTAATGAAAACACAGACACAGAAAGCGTAAAGATAAAATACTACACTCAACTCATACATGTCATTGTTTAGTCACTACTGCCTATTATTATCTGCTCCAACCACTTAAATTTCTCTTCCAGCCTATTTTTTTTCTTCTTCCGCCTCTTTTAGTTTCTCCTGCAATGCCGCAATTTCTCGTTTCATTTCAGACTCGCGGATTTGGTATTCACAATTCATATTCCAATATAATGCAAATAATTTTTGTAGCATTCCTGCTTAATGGGTTCATCATACCATTCCTCAAAATTGTAATAATCTCCGTCATTGCCGCCAAACCTGTTTACACACATCCAGTATCTGCGCCCAACATGACCATCGAACCAACATGACTTCATCATACAACGTTTGCCACAATAGCACTTTGGTTGGTCATTGCGTCCAAACATTA
The DNA here is from genome assembly GCA_005239495.1 of Nicotiana undulata. Lineage (NCBI taxonomy): Eukaryota > Viridiplantae > Streptophyta > Magnoliopsida > Solanales > Solanaceae > Nicotiana > Nicotiana undulata. The sequence goes on along the minus strand of ML259499.1, from coordinate 4,411 downwards.
TTAATGCTAGAAAAATGAACGGGACTAGGACTTATTATATATATATATATATATATATATATAAAGATATATAATTATCTAACATCTTCCTCATCCGACAGTGTAGTTTTTTAATAATATTAGCCTTCGATATAATGCAAACAATATTGAAATTCGAATGTCAACGTAGTAAGTTTGGTTTTTTAATCCAATAATATTTTTTATAACATGAACGGGAGGGAGAAATTTATTGATTTACTCCACTGAAGTATTTTAGATTGTTTGTCTGTATGATTATGTTAAATATCAATAAGATTTAACACAATGGAAACATAATTTTATTTCATACATTTTGCAAGATAAACAAGTACATACACTTATTATAACCACATTACGGAAAAAAAACACTACTTGTATCCTTGATAGTTAGGTACATTAGATGAACTTCCACCAGGAGCTGGATTACCACCGCCACCCAAACCAACTGAAGGACATTTATGACGGTCTTGTCCTGTTTGCGAGCATATTCCACTTTTGCGCGCATAAACGGTATCACCAACATCTATTTCATTCTGTATACACGTTCTTTTTTACACCTGTTGCTGACACAAAAACTCCTTGTTACACACCATTTAAAATGGTTCCGGCGACCAATACTGCTCAACACCCACTGGCTGCAACTGCCCACTATAGGTGTTTAAGTATGCAGCAACATTGTATTGTTTATCAACGTAGTTGGTTGGCCCTAAACTTGTATGTTAAAAGAACTTGATGGCATGTGAGCACGACATGTGGTAGATGGACCATTTTTCACAAGAGCATAACCTTCTAGATTCATTTATGGTGTGTACATTATTCCTCCAATTTTGATGGATAGCGGCGCGAACTTCAAAAATATTTTGCTCGTGGAAATACTATAAAAATGAATGCCAATGTGCTCGCCGCCTGTATTTCTCAAATCTTTTCATTGGTAGTGGCATAAATTCAACACCCATTTCCATCAATGACGTTATAGTTGTAGCCCTTTCAACAAACCTCTCCGCCATCTGCTTGAATGACACCCGCACCATGGCAGTGACATGCAATCCTCGTGCAGACTTCAATAGCCCGTTGAAAGACTCTAACACATTTGTAGTCACAATTCTCCATATTCTGCCACCATCCGCATGTAAAGTCCCCTTTTCAGGCTTATGTTGCATCAACCAACGATAGGCTCCCTCGTCTTCCTGGCTGATAGATTCCATGTGCCTCATGAATTTATGCTCTTGGTGATCTGTTGTAGTCATCCACATTAAATCATGCAAATCCTTGGTGGGATGTGCCTTATGGAAATTGGCCTTCATGTGTCTCACACACTAACATCGGTAGGCATACGGTTCTTGCCATGCATGCAAATTCTCTACAGAACTTATAATACCACCACGCCGATAAGATATTAGATAAATACTTGACCGCTGTTTGACAACGTGCATTTTCAAGTGGTTCAAAAACAGTATCCACGTATCTTGGCTTTCATTAGCACAAATAGCAAAAGATAAAGGAAATATACTTCCATTAGCATCTACTGCAACGACGATCAACAACTTAATATCATACTTTCTATAGACATGAGTGTCGTCTATGGATATTACGGTCGGCAATGCAAAATACAATCAATTGTTGGTTAAATGCCCAGAACACATATTTGAATATATATTCTAGTATTCCCAGACTCCGCTCAAGTTTCCATTCAACAACGGTCCCGGGGTTAAAGTGTTGCAATGCGGCCATGTACCTGGGTACAGATGCAAATGACTTACCCCAGTTACCATAAATAATTTCAAAAACGCACATTTGCGCCCGAGAAATGCCTTTCTTTTGGTAATGGTACATCCATATTCCTGGTGGACGGATGTAATACACTCTTTGATCTTGTACCTTATGAATACTTTAATGTGTGGATTCAAGACAAGAGAAATTAAGGCAACATCCAAGTTGAAGTGATTCCCACTGAATGTGTTTCACAAGTGTGGGTGCCAATGTATTACCCATTTTCCATATATTTGTTATCTTCTTGCTCGCACGCATCATCCAATGACAACCCGTATACCATCTATGAAAAATAACCTTGAATACATCCAGAGTTGACTCCTATACCACCATCTCACGCCACTCTTTTACGCTGTACATTTTCACCGCCCTGCTTAGGCGCGTTTTATCAGGAAAAAACATGCCCTTTGACAGCACCGTTGGTCTAGAGTCATCCCACATTTGTAACGACCCGACCGGTCGTTTTGAGCTCTAGAGCGTCTTTCAGCGGTTGGAAGTCATGAACAACTTTATTTTAGGTATTATGACTTGTGCATATGGTCGGAGTTGCGATTCAGGAAGTTCGGAGTCAAATTGGAAAGAAAATTCTCATTTCGGAAGCCTTAAGTTGAATAAATTGACTAAGACTGAAATTTGGAGTAAACGACCTCGGAATCAGGATCGAAAGGTTCCAGCATGTTCGTATGATGATTTCGGACTTGGGCGTATGTCCGAATCGGGTTTTGGATAACCCGGGGACATTTCAATGTATATTGTGGAAGTCAGCATTTTTGAAGGAATTTTCTAAGTTTGGCTGGAAGGCATTTCAGTGTTATAGATGTCCGTTTGGGATTCCGAGTCTGGGAATACCTCTGTATGGTGATTCTGGAGTTGGGAGCGCGATCGGAAGTAAATTCGGATGTCCGTAGGTTATTTTGAAGTCATTTGGCTAAAGATAGAAATTTGAAGGTTTTGAAGAATCCGACCGGAAGTGGAAATTTTGATATCGGGGTCGGAATGCGATTCCGGAAGTTGGAACAGGTTCGTAATGTTGAATATGACTTGTGTACAAAATTTGGGGTCAATCAGACGTGCTTTGATAGGTTTCGGCATCGAATGTAGAAGTTTAAAATTTCAAAGTTCATAAAGTTTGGATTAGAGTACGATTCGTGGTTTCGGCGTTGTTTGATATGATTTGAGACCTCGAGCAAGTCCGTGGGGTATTATGGGACTGAGTCGTGTGATTGGACGGGGTCCCGGGGTCCTCGGGTGTGTTTCGGGGTGGTTTCGGATCATTTCGGGTTGTTTTGAGATGGCTATTGCTGGTGTCTGGTGTTGTTCTTCGCGTTCGCGGGGACCCCTTCGCGTTCGCGAAGAAGAATTTGGCATCAG
>ML259498.1:109032-145106 GCA_005239495.1 Nicotiana undulata | reverse complement strand
TCAGCAGAAGATGCTGAAGTTATTTAGTTCATTTGTAAAAACTTTAGCACTAAATAAGCTGAAATTTAATTTTGCAATAAAGCTTTTTCAAAAATTTCAGCAGAAGATGCTGAAGTTATTCAGTTCATTTGTAAAAACTTCAGCACTAAATAAGCTGAAGTTTTGCACAAATATCAGGAAGGAGGCGCCTGAAATTGTAAAAATTAAGGTATAAGTTAAATAATTTTAAAAATATGTGTATAGGTTAAATAGGGACAACCAAATCGGACACCCCGTATAATTTTTACATGATTTTCCCTATTAAGTGATACTTTAATTTTTAATGTGTACAAGAAAATATATAGGAGCTTTCCAATAGATGCATTTTTTTGGTGTGGCCTAGCTCATATAGCTTGCCTTTCAGCCTATTTTTAATTATTAAATTAAATTTCCACCTTTGCTTTAGCTTAAAGACTTTTTGTTTACACCTTAGGTAGGTTATTTATCATTTGTAAAACTATCCTCTCTTCATCCTAATTTCAATATTGACCTCTTCATCTTGAATCATTCTAAAGTAATAACCTTTCAATATTTTAAGGTAAAAAAGAAAAAAATACATAAGTTTACCTCCTAAACTTGTCTCGAAAAATAACTTACTCCTTCCCTTTTAATTTATGCGAACTTATTTGACTGTGTATGAAGTTTAAGAAAAAGACAGACTTTTAAAGTACTTGTGGTGTAAAATGTGGCACATATATTTTGTGTAACTATAAATTATTGCATAAAAGTAAATTGTTTCCAAATATGGAAAGGATTATTCTTTTTTAAACGGACAAAAAAAAATAGGTTCACATAAATTGAAACGGGTTAAAAAACAATAGGTCCCCAAAAGATATTGAATATTTACTGCACAAACTCAAATACAGCCAGACCACTCTATAACAACTTCCCTATATAACAACACTTTTTTATAAAAGCCAAGCTTTTTCGGAACCAATTTTTATATTATGTTATAATATATGTTCTTTATAACAACACTTCGCTATAACAATCAAAAATATTCGGAACAAACGAAACTGTTATAGAGAGGTCTAACAGCGGCCACAAATCTACAAATAAGACTAAGTCCTTTGCCTTAACAGCCTCAGTTAGTTAAGTTTTTGGGTATCCACAAAAATTAGTGAGATCCATTCTTGACGGGCAAAAAATAACCATAAACTCAACTAAATTAATTACATTAACTAACTTTTGTTAGATCAATCAAACACAAATAAAGCTTTTCTTGCATCATTTAGCAAAATAGAAAGAAAGTAAAAGAAGAAGAAAAAAATCATAATATTAAAATGAGTGGAAAACCAGTGTTGATATTTGCAGTTGATGATAGTGAGCATAGTTTCTATGCCCTTGAATGGACACTTGATCATTACTTTGCTTGTCCCTCAACTTCCCCATTTAAACTTGTGGTTATTCATGCAAAATCTAGTGCATATGCTGCTTGTGCCGTAGGAATGGCTGGACCAGGTACAATTCTAGAGTCAGTGGGTTTAGAATAAGTGCGTTGTTACATTACATATATAATTCAAGTAAAAATAATGAAGGCCAGCTTTAGAGTATGTTGCCATTATTTCCGTGACCTATAAGTCACGTATTCGAGCCGCAAAAGCAATCAGTAATGCTTGTATTAGGGTAGGTTGTCCATGTCACATCCTTTGAAAAACGATCGGTTCCCAAACTCTGCGTGCATGCGGAATACTTTGTGAACTAAGCTACTCTTGTTTTTTAACAAGCATAATCTGTCTTAGATCCGCCTCTCTGTTGAACCTAATGTTGCTATTAATATATTTTACTCATATCCATGTTGTTTATAAAATTGTTGGTCACTACTCCCTCTAATCCTTTTTTTCCTTCTATTTTTTTGTTTAACGTTTTGACACATTCATCCAAAACATCTTTAATTAATACCTCTTCTGGTTCAAAATAAGTGATTTTTTTGGTTGTTTTCACACGTATTAAGACATTTACCTTTTAACATTAATTAGCAATCACATTGACCATATTAACCTTTATTTTTTCTTCACATAAACACTTTTAACATATAGTCCAACATTATTTACTCCAAGGGCACTGTAGGAAAAAAATTAATTAATTTATTCTTGAAATCTGGAAAAATCACTTATTTTAGACCATAAAAAAAAGCTCACTTATTGTGGACCAAAAGGAGTAACATTATTTATAAGAGTTATTTGACTAAATTACTCCTTATTTTTCCTCGTACTTTTTAAAAATTTGTATAGGTCTCTTATTGGAGAAAATTAAATTTGAAAATTAATAAAAACTCCCTTCTTGCTTTCTTCAAGCGGCACTTATTTTGGACCAAATTAATTTGATTAAAATAATAATTATTTGGATCGTTTCGATACATGGAAGTAGCGATTAATGCTTGTATTAGGATGGACTATCTACACCACACCCTTTGGGGTGCAATCCTTTCCCGAACCCTGCGTAAACACGAGATACTTTGTATACCAAACTGCTTTTTTTTAACGGAGTATTAACTCCTAATATTGAACCTAATAGACTGCATTATTGGACATAGAGGATTTCTATTGCAAATCCATTGGATATTTGACATGGTTAATTATTTGTTGTGGCAGGAAGAATTGATGTGCTTACGCTCATAGAAACAGATATTAAAAGGGGGGCAGAGAAAGTTATTGAAAAAACAAAAGAATTATGCAAGAGTAAAGGACTAAAAGATGTATCATGTGAAGTAATTGAAGGTGATGCTAGAAATGTTATTTGTGATGCTGTTGATAAACATCATGCCTCTCTTTTGGTCATGGGTAGTCATGGTTATGGAGCTTTCAAGAGGTATCCATAATTTACTATTTTATTTTTTTATTACGTTTAAGTTATATATATATATATATTAATAATATACTATTTAATCGGTTAAAAAGGAGCTTCGGAGCAACGGTAAAGTTTGTCGTCGCATAACGTAGGTCACAAGTTTAAGCTATGGAATCAGCCATTGACACTTGAATCAGTGTGTATTGCTTACGTCACACTTAGAAACGGATCCAAAATTTGAAGTTTGTGTGTTCCTACTGTAATCTCAAATTAATAAGCAATAATAAATGGGTTCACGGGAAGATATTTATGTATATTTAGTAGATTTCTTAATAGAAATGCAGGGTCCATGCAAAGATACTGGGTCCCGAAAACCCATATACAATTCTCTAGATCAGCCACGAGTCACACTCCCTTTGAATGAAGCTCTTCCCGAACCCTATATGAACGTGAGATGCTTCGTGCATCATATCCTATTAACCGAGTTGTCTGTTGTAGATAACAATAGCAACAACAACAACTATCCAGTATAATCCCGCCAAGTGGGGTTTGGGGAGGGTAGGATGTACGCAGCCTTACCTCTATCCTGGAGGGGTAGAGAGACTGTTTCCGATTGACCCTCGGCTAAAGAAGATGAAGAAAACCCTGACAACAAGTGATATCAAGACAAATAGTTAGAAAACTAAATCGGTGGTAACAACACAAGATATGAAAGGAGTACCGATAATAAGTAATAGCAAGATGATATATTTAAACAGATAAATCTAAGACAGCACATGAGAATATGACGATATGTCTTCTGTTGTAGATCAACTTAATAAACATGATAGAAATATTTTCTTATATTGACAGTGCATATAACATAAGCTCTTGTTTACTTATTTTATGAGAATAATTTTTTTGGTGCAATATTTTATGAGAATATTGATTGAAAATTGCATTTTAAATGTTGCAGGGCTGTATTGGGCAGTGTAAGTGACTACTGCTCACACCATGCAAATTGCTCTGTGATGATTGTGAAGAATGATACAAAGCCAAAGCAATAAACAACTTTAAATCACTCTGTCTTATTCAGTTAGCTGATTTTTCTGGTCTATATATAATTTGGTAGTTTTTTTTTTTTTTTTCAAAAAGAAAAAGGTTCGTTATAGGGTGTATTTATTTTGGATTCTTTGTACCTGTGAATTAAATGACACTAATTAAAATCCTCCATTCAGGTGGTCAGTTAATTTGCATATTCTCTACCTTGTGTATGTCAGTTTAATCAATAGAGCAAGAAAGAAAGAAATAAGATTATTTGAAAATAAATTGAAAATATTGTGGAAGTAGAAGATATGTTTCAGTTTTATTTGGCAAACACATATTTGGCCATAGATTTTACTTATATTTGGGAAAATCTCAATACTACCTCAATAGCTGGTTTTGGACCTAAATATCACTATTACATTATTTAAAAATTGCCCCAAAATTTTGAATTTTATAAAGGGAAAAAGGTCATTATTGCCCATGTACTTTCGAAATTCATGCACGTTCGTCCCCCGTTACAGTTTACGTCCAATCTCCATCTTACCGTTAATAAAGTTTATTAATCTATCCCTAACCCTAACGCCCCGTTCAATTGGCAGCTGACCTCATCTATTTTTTTCATGTCAACTACCAACTCAGCTGCCAATTAGGATTCCACTAATTTATTAACCGCAAACCCAACGGCTAAATTCAATTGACCCAAAACCACTCCCAAATCTTATTGACCCGTAATTCGTAATCGAAAACCCACCAAATAAATAGATTTAACCCGTCTAAAAATACCTTATTCGCCTCATTTGCTCACTCGAACCTTCTGGTACTTCAAAGAAAAAGAGAGAATCCAAATCGGTCAGGATCCTTGCTTGCCGTGACGATTTCAAGCAAGGTAAGAATTTTTTGTTCAAAAACTGGATTTTTCTGTTAATTTAATCTCTTATCTTGAGTTATCCCAAAAAAAATCAAAAGAACGTTTCACTGGCTTTTCGAATTCATTTCAGATTTGTTCTTTGTTGGTTTTTAAGTTGATAGGTGTTTGTAGTTGTCGTATGGTTTCTTATTTTTTCTAATTTTGTATTTATTGAAGTTAGGGTTTACTGAATAGTTCTTTGTTGGTTAGAGTTTTCACTTCTCCTATATTTGACGATAATTTCAAGCTGGTAGTGTGTATTTTGTTTTTGTATTCACTTGCATGTGGTTTTAGTATAAACCCTAATTTTACTCTTTTTCTTTGCATGTGCCTCGTCTGGTATTGAATAGTCTTTTGGTGGTTTAGGGTTTTGATTTTAATATATTGTGGTCCCAACTTCTTTTGTTTTTTTTTTTTAGAAATAAGTGAATCAGAATTTTAAAATATTGAACGGTGGAGCTGAGACACTTTATTCTGTGTAATACTTTAATGTATGGTCTCCCATATCCATGGCTGCATATTAGTTTATTAATGTTGACTGAATTATTCTATTTGTGGCTGATTCTATTTTATTGTCTTTATGCCTTTATTTATATCTTTTTCTTATTAATTTTTATTGTCTTTATTCTGCAGTTACTATCAATGGTCCTGCTGGATTTGGTCTTTCATCATGGTGGAGAGTGGGTCAAGAAACCACTCATAGCATACTCAAGAAAATTTTGGCACATTGAGAAAGGTTTTGACTCTGACTTGCTTTCCTATAATGATTTAGTGGATGAATATGTTTCTAACTTGGGCTATATATGAGTCCAACAACTAATAGTTAATGGTCCTTCTGGTTCATATTATGAAATAGAAGGTGATTATGGCATTAAGGACTTTACTGGACTTTGTGAATGACTAGTTTAATGTCATTAACATAGTTGTTGTAGATGAATGTGAGTCAAGTATTAATGTACCTTATATAATCCATCACAATGAGCATGATGAACCTGATGAGCTTGAAGCTGCCACTGATTGTGATGAAAGTGATACTTGTGATGACAATGAAATGTTGTTTATTCTGACTATGAGTGTGATACACTAGAGAAACTTTTTAAACAAAAGAAGAGAGACATTAATGATAAATTAACTAACTATAAAGAGTTGGATATGTCAATGACATTCAAAGATATTGTTGAAGCTATGAAAGTTATAAATATGTATGCACTTGCAAATGGTTATGGGTTAGAGCAAGTTAAAAGTGACCCAACTAGGCTTAGGTACATTTGTGAAGCTGGCTGCCCTTTTGTGTGCCACGTTTCTAGGAATACTTCAGGGGGTGGGCTCAATTCAGGACTTTAAATTCTGAGCACGCTTGTGAACCTGCATATGAAAATCATAGGGTTAATTCCAAGACCATTGTTGAATACTTCAAGAGAGAGTTACAAGAAAATCCAAACATTAAGGTTAGAGAGATGATGGCAAGCTTGAAGACTGCATTTAATGTAAATGTTAGTGAGTCAAAGTGTAAGAGGGCAAAAAGATTGATTTTGGAGAATCTGGAAAGTAGTTTTACTGATGATTATAATAAGTTGGTTGCATATTTTAATGAATTGAAATTTAGTAATCCTGGAAGTGATGTAGTAGTTAACTTATCAAAAGATTCTCTTGTCGAAGGCAAGAGAAGGTTCCTAAGGATGTACATATGTTTCATGCAATGAAGATGGGGTTTAAGCGTGGGTTGAGGCCATTTATAGGGTTGGATGGAACTTTTTTGAAAGGGAAAGTTAAGGGTCAGCTTTTGGTGGCAGTTGGTCAAGACTGTGCAAACCACTTTTATCCATTAACTTGGGCTATTGTGGATAAAGAAACAAAATTCACATGAAAAGTGGTTTTTAACTCTTCTGCGAATGTCTTTAGACCTCAAGATGGGTGAAGGAATCACTTTCATCTCAGATATCCAAAAGGTATGAACATTTTACCTCATTGGATTATTATTTTATTATTTTTTTCAATATGTACATATAGATTCCCATACTTCTTCTTTCCTTTATATGTAGGGGCCGATTGATTCAATCTCAGGAGTGCTTTCTGAGGCACACCACAGATTTTGTGTTAGACACATAGAAGCAAACTGGTGCAAGAGATGGGGATCTGGGAAATACAAGAAATATTTGTGGTGGGCAGCTTGGAGTACTTATGAAGAAGACTTCCAAGATCAGTTGAAGAGTTTAAGTCAAGTGGATGATGATGGTAAAGTTGATGTTGAAGATTTGTTAAAGTATCCACATACCTGCTGGAGTAGGGCCTTCGTTGATACTACATGCAAGGACCAGTATGTGGATAATAACTTGACTGAGTCATTCAATGCATGGTATTGCAAGCTAGACAGAAGCCAATTACAAAGATGTTAGAGGAGATCAAAATCAAGGTTATGAATATGTTGAATGATAATGAAGCTGAAGTGATGGGGTGGGGAGGTGAGTACATTCCTAAGACTCTAAATCTGTATAACCAATTCATGAGGATTTCACAAAAGTGTCATGTGAATGGCAGTGCTGACCAAGGTTATGAGGTGACAGAAGGTAGTGATGGGCATATTGTCAATCTGGGGGTCAAAAAATGCACTTGCAGGACATGAGTCCTTTGTGAATCCCATGTCCTCATGCAATTTGTGCCCTGCTGTACAAGAAGCAAGATCCTTTGAGTGAGATTCACTGGTTTCTTTCAAAAGAGGCATATCTCTAGACTTATTCTCATAAGTTGCAACTTGTGAGAGGGGAAAAGTTCTGGAAGATAGAGCCCTCCCAGAGTATGGCACCACCTGAATTTGTAAGGCAAGCTGGCAGACCAAAAGTAAAAAGAACAAGAGAGGCAAATGAGTCAACCAACAGGAAAGGGCAATGGTCTTAATACAGAAAAAGGAGAGTCATGACATGCAATAATTGTGGAGAAGCTGAACATAATGCTAGGGGTTGTGTCGGGGTAATCTTATCTCTTGAACTTCTGATTGTTTGAACTTCTGATTTTTTCTGCCTTGTTCTAACTTATAATTGTGTTATCTCTGATAATAGCATTCTAAAGGAAAACAATCAATGGGTGGCAATTTAAGGAGAAAGCTGAACAAAAAGCAAAGAACTTTGGTTGATGAACCTGATGCTGAACAACCTACTTCACCAGCTGTTGCAGATATCCTAGCTAAAGATGACTTCCATTTATCAGCACCCCAGCCTAGTCAAAAAAGTCAGTCCAACAACTATGTATTTATGCCAACCCCTACTGTTCAACAGTAGTTTCCAACTAGCAATGATCTAGATTTTGAGATCCCTAACTTTGAACATGAGCCTGACATAGCTGTAAGACCAAAGAGCATCTCAGAAGTAAGGACAAGACTCCAGCTGAGGCAGCAAAGTGTACCAACTGCAACCAAGCAAATTGGATTTGTTGGTGATTCAAGTGGTGCAAGTCAGCCTTCAAATCTTACTTTCTCAGCAAAAGGCCTAACATGACTGAGAAATCAGCCATCACTGAAAATCAGTTTAACAAACAAAGGTTGAACAAGTTGAAAGCAAGGACGGGTAGTGGTAAGGAGCAAAAGTGATGGGACTTTGCTTCAAGTATTGAACAATTATAATTTTTTTGATGTGATGTAATTACTGCCATGTCAGTAAACTGTATATTTTGGTTGTGGTTGTTTCGTTGTGACAGTTGGATGCCATGATATAACTAGGTGTTAGACATTTTTTTGCGGTTATAATATGGTACCCAACTGTCTTATATAGTTGGTTAATGTTGGTGAATGTTATGAAGTGTTTCAGTTTCTGTCCATTTTGTTCCATTTTCAATTTCAGTTTTCCAGTTATCTAGTTAGCAATTTTTACATCTAGATAATATGGTATCCATTTTTCCAGTTGTCCATTTTGTAAGTGTTTCAGTTTCTGTACACATAATATGGTATCCAGATTTCATGTTTTCAATTCTTACATCCAGTTATCTACAGCTTGGATTGTTGCTGTATTTTGTTTTCTTTTATTTTTCAGTTTTGCACTTGGGTGTAGTTATTCAACATGCCAAAATAGAATCTTACATTTTCTGTACACTATATAATATACTTCATATCTTATAAAGAAAACAAACATGTTTAGGAATTGGAGTATGCAATAAGGGAAAAAACTACTAACCAACAAATACTACTACAACATCATAATCAAAGAACATACAAATACTACTACAACATGGCTACACATATAAAACTCAACATGAGCAACTTTGAATTTGCAAAATAGTCACTTCACCATCGAGACCGCAAAATAATCAATAAACAATCCTCAAGAAATCATAAGCAACATCCTTGTCTTTGCAAGTTTATCTTCCAACTTGACAACTTTATCCACTTCATATTGGTGTATAGCCTTCATGGCAATTACTTCTTCATTCAATTTGTCCCTTTGCATCTTAATCTCCTCAGTCGATGATGTTACATCTTTAATATGAGTCCAATCACTTCGCGGGAAGATTTCATCTTCCCATTCCCAAAACCCACATGAATTAGGATGTCAAACTTAAATCGAAAAGAAGATTTAGGTTTGAAAATTGAAGTAAAGTTATTTATAAAAAAAAAGAAGAAGAAGAGAACTGAAAAATATGGTAACCTTGGGCCTCAGACATTTGTAAAATTTTCTTCCAGGGTTATATGGAGTAGACGAAGTGAAGTGTTTGGCTATAATGCCACAACGACACCTAATATGTGATGAACAACTAGCTTGCGACATTTAACAACCAAAGCTATGACGAGAATAAAATAAAGATAAATTTTTGGGAAGATTTCAGTCGAGCCCTAAGTTCTTAGCAATGAAGTTTATTTTGGGGGAGAAGAAGAAGACGATGGGTATGGGTGAAATTGGTTTGACTGAAATTGGGTTTGGGGGACTAAATAGTCGTTGGGTTTGGGGCTAATAAATTAGTGGAATCCTAATTGGCAGCTGAGTTAGAAAAAATAGACGGGGTCAGATGCTAATAGGATGGGCGTTAGGGTTAGGGGTAAATTAATAAATTTTATTAACGGTAATGTTGAGATTGGACGTAAACTGTAATGAGGGACGAACGTGCATGAATTTGAAAGTACAAGGACAATAATGGCCTTTTTCCCTTTTAATAAAAGAGCCCACAATTTATCATTATGTAACAATGTTGTTTCGTCTTCTTGGTCATCTGATAGTGTATCATGTAGTTCATTATAAAATGATAATCTTGTACCAAATTTATTTATGTTCAGGACTATGGTTTGCGATAATATAATAAATGTTATTGATAATTGTACTGTTGGGTATTTGTGATAGTTTTTAGAACTTGTGGCCTGTGGGTATAAGTCATGTTTCATATTTTTTTCCAAAATAAATTTGGGGAATATGTTTTGAAAACTGATGTCCAAACACATTTCATCTTCAAACCAAACTTTCAGCCAAATCAGATTTTTCAAAACAAATTTAGAAATCTATGGCTAGGGATGGCAAACGGGACGGTGAGGGTGCGGGGCGGGGCGACGCGGGTTAAAATATTTTTCATAAAAAGTGATGCGGGGCGGGGCGGGTTGCGAGTCTATGCGGGTTTACACAAATTTTTCTTCTTATTTTAAGTTCCCTGTGATCACCATATGACCATAAAACTTGGTTCTCAGCAAATTGTTAATCCCCTTTGGAAAAAGAAAATATAAACAATTTGTATATTATATTAATTATAATTTTATGACATAGTTATCAATGATAGTACGTTAATATTACTTAGCGATAGGTTAATAATCTAAAAATAATATATTCACAAAAACTAAGAAAAATATTACAGTAACACTATTTTACTATGATCACACACTATGTCATCATACATTGCTTTATTTGGATTCTTTTCATTCCAAATCACAATGCTAGAATTAATATGGTTTTTCTGTTTTAATTGAGATTCAGAACTAAAACAAAAATAATTTTTAATTTTTTGGTTGATTAAGTTGAAAATTCTAGCCAAAATATAATAAAGGAAATAAGTAAACAAAATGGAAAAAGATATTGGTGCGGGGCGGGACAAGGCGGGTCTATGTGAGGGCGGGTGGATGCGGGTGAAAATACTATGCGATACTGGGCGAGGCGGGTTTATGCGAGTTTCCCCGTAGCCGCACCGTGCGCCATCCCTATCTATGGCCAAATGCTAACGTAGTTTTTCAAGTAGCAATTTGACTTACTTTGATTCCGAACTCTGAAATACACCTACACACTACAATTTCAACTTAAATACAAGTCCACGAACAAACGTCAAAAAAGATTTCGTGAAGAAAAAAGAAAGAAAAATATTTCATATATTCAATATCTATCCACACATTTTCTTAATTTAAAAAATAAAAGAAATTGGATACCCTTTTGAACTTTACAAACTCCAAAGACACATTCAATTGAGCGGGAAAACAAAAATTTCAAAGACTGTAAGCTCTTAACAAACAGTTAGACGAAAAGTCAAAGCTTCAGAAGACTTCAACAATGGCTTCCAAATTCTCCATGGAAGACACCATACAAAGAATAGTAAACGACCTCGAAATTACTCAAACCCCCATTTCAGAATCAATCCTAATTGACCTACAAACCCTATTAGATCACACTCTCAAAACCAAAGACCCATTAGATATTGAAGATTTTTACGATGAATTATCTTCAAGAAAAATCTCACCCACTTCATTAATCAACTCAATTTCTTCAACAATGGACTCAGCACCTCTAAATATTTCACTCTTAGCCTCAAAAGTTTACTTATCTCTACTTCTCACCCCTAATTCCCCCGTTTTCACACTCTTCACTCCCATGGCTTTTCTCTCGCTGCTTCGTTCAATTCGTAAGGGTTTTAAGACACCCTTTTCGATTTCCTCAAATGGGTCGGGTTCGAGTAGTCAGGGTAAGAAGAAGAAAGGGAGGGCCCGAGTCGTCCCGGGGCGAAAAGGAGGAGGGAGAAATAGTGAGGATAGTGAGAATGATAGTGAATTTGATGTTAGGGTTTTGTTCATTGTGCTTGAAAGGTTGATATTGGTTTTAGGTTTGGTGCATTTGAGTCGGTTTCCTGATTGTTTGAGGAGTTTGGTACAAACTATGGCTGAAATTGCAGTTACAGCAGTTGACTTATGTGGGGGTTATTATGGGAGATTTTGTGAGATATGTAATCAGATTTTGAGTGAAGTGTTAAAAAGTGAACATGGGGATCAAAAGAATTCAGCTGTTGAGATATTAAAGTCATTGACACCACTGATTTTATTGGTTAAATCACCAGCAAAGACTTTAGCTTTGGAATTTGTTGTTAATAGAATGATCATGGGGTTGGCGAGAGAATCGGATGGTATAAAAGAAGCAGTTCTGAATTTGCCAAGGCACATTGTGCAAAAGGCACCCGAAAAGGCTGAGGCAAGGGCTGCAGCTGTTGAAGCCATTGTGGAAATGGTTAAAGTTATGGACTTTGAGGATCAAGAAAGGTTTGCTAGTTATGTTGTGAAGATGAGCCAAGGGAAACCGCAGCTGAGGTTATTAGCTGTGGACCTTATTCCAGCTTTAATGATGTCGTTAAAGGATCCATTTAGGTGGGAGTTGGATGTTGAGGTTGAGAATTCTTGGGGGTTGAGTTGTTTGGAGGCGTTGATTCAGCGTTGCTCTGATGTAACTGCTGGAACAAGGGCTAGGGCTTTGACTAATTTGGCTCAACTGGTTGGTTTTTTTTCGGGGAATGATAAGGGAAGAGCAGTATTGAAGAAGTTTCTGGGGTTCGATTCAGTTGGAAACGAAGTGCCGGAAAGTCTAATGAATGGTATTTTGAAGAAACGGTGTATGGACGAGAAGGCTGCAGTCAGAAAGGCTGCTCTTCTTGTAATATCTAAGTTGACATCCTTTTCGGACAGTGCTCCAGATGAAGATTTTCTTAAGACATTAGGCATGTCATGTTCTGATCCACTTGTTAGCATAAGGAAAGCGGCAATTTCAGCTCTTTCAGAGGTTAAGTGATTTATGTGCAATTTATATTGTTACTACACTGACTTATTCCAATTAAGCAATCTAGCTAAATAAGTGATGGGCAATGTTTCTATAAAGGAGAGATTTGACTCAGAATCTAGTGTTAGAGAAGTTGTAACTGTTCTACTTTGGTAAGACACATTGGTTGATAGCAAGTTATACATGTCGAAAATTTTCATGTCATTTTAATAATGATTAGTTTGGAAGTCAGGCTCGGTTAATTGATTGGTGTTGATGTTGATAACAGTTAAAATACCTCCACTTAGTTTCCTGTGTTCCTTGGATCATCGGTCAGATATGTTAAGTTAATCATGTACAAATTGGGAGTCATATTATTATACAGCTTGTGATTAATTCTGCTTACACTTACCTAGACATACTTAATTCTAATTTTTAACTTCCACCTCTTTAACTGGGAGTGGAGATGCCATTGATCGAGAAAAGGAAAAAATACATTACACTACCATTATCTCTACATGGTTATGGAGCAAACTGCTGAGTGATATGAACTTCTCCGCTTATTTGAGGAAAGAAATACCAGTGTCAAATTAATATATTTGTTCTTCTGCATTTATCAGATTATTCACCACGCTCTCCATTATTTTTGTGATAAAGCGTCTATTACGTAGTTTGATCTCATTTGACGTCTTGCTTTACAGGCATTTAGGATATTCACAGAAAGAAATGTAGTTAAGGAGTGGCTACATTCCGTTCCTCGTCTAATAACTGATAATGAATCTAGCATACAAGAAGAGTGCGAGACTCTGTTCCTAGAATTGGTTCTTGATCGGATTTCTAGAGTTGGATCCAGCAATTCCGCGAAGCATGCATCTGACAGTAATTCAAATGGCAGGGCAGCAACTATAGAGATGGAAAAGGAGTTGTTGTATCCTCAGGGAGTTCTAGGTATATTGAGAGAGATATGTGACGGTGAGGTGACACTCTGGGTGAAAAAGATCTGCACAAGTTTAGGAAAGAAGAAAAAACTCAAACCTAAGATTGTAATTACACTTCAAAATATCATAAGGTCGTCTGAATCTCTATGGTTGAGCAATTCCATGCCAATAGATAAGTGGACAGCTCCTCCAGGTGCTTGGTTTCTACTCTCAGAGGTGTCAGCATACCTTTCCCGAGCTACAGATTGGGAATTCCTCCATCATCATTGGCAGATCCTTGACAAGTATAAAGCCACTGGTGATCATGATACTGATGAAGGGCTAAATGCCACATCAAACACTTTTTCATGGGCTGTAGATCGTGTATATCTTTTGCAAACAATTGCTAATGTTTCGTTGGATCTGCCTCCTGAGCCTGCGGCAGATCTAGCTCATAATCTTCTTCAACGTTTAGAGGAGTTTAACATGCATCCGACAGAGGTATCTTCTATCAGTAATATCTTCCTTTATACATTCATGTGCCCTGCCCTTCTTGCCATTGATAAGGTATTAAATGTTTGCATGCGAGTTCCTTCAGCCTACTTCAAATAGGGTTGACAAACGTCTTAATAATCTAGGTGCTTCATTTAACTTAATTGATTGCCTGCACTTTGATTTCAATTAGCTTTTTTCTTGAATGGAAGCATTGATATGAAAGTGCTTGAATATGTTTCGTTTCTGCCTTCCTGAACTTTCAACTTCAAAATGCCTTACCTCTAGCAATCGATATGTTGCTCAGTATTTTGGAAATTCCACTTGCTAATATGGTATACTAGCGGGGAAAATGCCTAGAATTTTTTTATTTATAGAGGACAATAGGTGCATATGAATTTGTTTTATTACTTGGTGTAGCAACTTTGCAAAATAAGACATGTTGTTTATTACACTCTGAAACTTCAGAGGAGGAGAGCCGAGCTTTTATTATTAGTAAGCCTACTTCAACTGTGAAACAGTAGGACAACAAAAGCAGTTCACAAATGAGAGAGAACTTGGTTGACTCTGTGCCATATATCAACTGCCAACAATAATTTATGTAGTTCGACAGCACAATTAGCAGTTTTGGAGGATAGAAAACAATCAACTTGCAAACGCAAACATGTGAACTGTTGTTGGCTTGACTGTGGCAGGTTAGTGCTCACCTGAACGCACTCAAAACTTTGTGCAAGCGGAAGGCTCTTAACCCTGAAGAGGCTGATTGCCTCGTTATGAAATGGGTAAATCAGCTATTATCCAAAGCTTCTAGAATTCTTGATGCGTACATGTCAAAGAGTGTGGAAGAACAGGGAAATGATATCTTTCTCACACCATTTGGGGGTACGACTGGAAAGGGAAAAAGAGCAGTGGCATCACACTCTAAATCATTACAACAAACAATGACTGCAGTTCATACTATTGGATCTTTAGTTATTATTTGTCCTTCAGCTAATGTATCAACCGTTGTTCCCATTTTACACACCATTATTACTTCCAGTACCAGTAACACTAGACCTAAGAAACCAGCAGAGCCTTCCATTTCCGTAAAGCAGACTGCTCCTTCCTTATATGTTCAAGCTTGGCTAACCATGGCCAAGATCTGCCTCGCTGATGGAAAACTTGCAAAGCGCTATATTCCTCTGTTTGTCCAGGTATGGCTTGTTCTGACAGTGCTCTACATTCAAGGTCTCTAAATGGTTTAAAAAAAACTACTATTGCAGATTATTGACCATTTGCACGTGAATGGAAATGAAAATATGTATAACTGTGATTGG
Source organism: Nicotiana undulata (assembly GCA_005239495.1). NCBI lineage: Eukaryota > Viridiplantae > Streptophyta > Magnoliopsida > Solanales > Solanaceae > Nicotiana > Nicotiana undulata. The sequence goes on along the minus strand of ML259498.1, from coordinate 129,646 downwards.
TTTTCTAGGTGTTTATTGAAGGTGAATATACGATTATATTTACATGTGATCACTGTTAGGGGTCGTTTGGTAGGAGATATTCGAAAAAATAATGCAAGCATTAGCTCTATGCATTACTAATACCTTGTTTGGTACATTTTTTCAACCTGTGTATAACCAATACTTGTATTGGTTATACATCATACTTTGCATTATCCTATGCATAAGTAATGCATACAAAACCATGGCTATTAATGCATGCATTAGCATAGTTAAAGATAAATTTATCCTTAAAGTCCCTTAAAGCTAGAGAATATGGAGGGCATTTTTGTAAACAACTATTTTTCTTAAAAATTATGCAATGCATTATAATTTTAATACAATAGATAAGAAATAATATCTGCATAACTAACCCATGCATTACTAATACACCTTATTCCGCACTATTCTTATACTCCCTACCAAATGACCCCTTACTAAGTTCTTTTAGCTACAAAGAGGGCCAAGTGTGTTCGATGAAACTGGGATCTTTGGTTCATATGGATTAAGATTCTGCCCAAAAAAAAGTTGCTTTACAATATAATTTCTGCTACTGACATTTCCCCCTATTATTGTGTTTTCCAGGAGCTTGAAAAGGGTGATTGCGCTGCCCTCCGCAACAACATAGTTGTAGTGATGGCAGATTTCTGGGTACGGTACACTGCTCTAGTTGACTGGTGAGTCCATTGGTATTCATGAGCATGTCTTTATCAGTTTAGCGAATATAGCTTCCCCTGACTTAATTTTTCTGTACAATTCTTGATCAAAAGTTACCTACCAAAGATCACCAAAAGTCTACGTGATTCATCTGAAGTTGTTAGAAGGCAGACATTTATACTTCTATCCAGACTTTGCCAGGTATGTCGTTATCTTCTCAAGTCATTCTAAGTTTTTAGGCAAGCTCTGGATTATCTTTTGTTAACTGTCATCTATCGTCTCTTGTACTCAGAGAGACTATCTCAAGGTGAAAGGAGTACTTTTCTTTCGGTTCCTGTTATCTCTTGTTGATGAATCAGAGAAGATAAGACAATTGGCTGATTATCTATTTGGAAATATATTAAAAGGTTGAATCTCTGTAAAGCTTTGCAGTTAAAAATATTTCTGCCTGCTAAACTAATTATTTCCTTTTTCTTGCGATTTCGCTGCAGGTAAAGAACCACTTTTGGCCTATAATAGTTTTGTAGAAGCCATGTTTGTGCTGAATGACTGCAACCCTCATACCGGATGCAGTAATCCTCAGAATTCACGAAATGAAACACGAATTTTTTCTATACGGTAAGCATGTTGTCTTTTGTTATAATCTGGTCATTAACAAGAAACTCCTCTAACTTTTACTTTTGTGCCAGAGGAAATGATGAGAAGTCGAGGTCTTCAAGAATGCATATTTATGTGACATTGCTAAAACAAATGGCTCCAGCACACGTACTAGCCACATTTGCCAAAATATGTGCGGAGATCCTTGCTGCTGCATCTGATGGTTTGCTTAATATTGACGATGCAACTGGACAGTCTGTTCTGCAGGTATCAATTCCTAACCAATGACCTCAGACCCAATAAAAAAGGACTTCTGGCCTTAAGATATATATGGTGCATATCACCTAAAACCGTAGTCCGTTGTCTTTCCTTAATTTGGGGGTTGGACTAAAATAGAAGATTTTGTCCTGTGTTTCTTAATACTGAGCTTAAATATCATGTTATTTGTGAGAGGATTAGGAGGATTCCTTCACCAATTGGAGATATTTTGTTGGTAAATAAACTTGTTTTGATACTCTATGTGCAAATTTTGTTGTGATCAGGACGCTTTCCAAGTTCTTTCTAGTAAGGAGATACGAATTTCCTCTAGCCGTGGATCAACCTCAGAATCAGCGGACGTGGAAGAAGAAGGGGCAGATGGAGGAGCATCCCCAGCAGCAAACGGAAGAGCAATAACACAAGCAGTCAAGAAAAGCTTAATCCAGAATACGATCCCCATCTTTATAGAGTTAAAACGTCTACTCGAGAGCAAAAACAGTCCTCTCACTGGTTCTCTCATGGAATGCCTTAGGAACCTTCTCAAGGATTACAAGAATGAGATCGATGACATGTTGGTTGCTGATAAACAACTCCAGAAAGAGCTCATTTACGACATGCAAAGATATGAAACAATGAAGGCAAAATCAGCTGCTGCCGAAGCAGTTGCAACCATGCAAAGATCAGAACTTTATCGCTCGCCAAGTAATCCTAAGGCAAATTCAAGCTTCAGAAACAAGAAATCTGATGAGGGAAATACAAAAATAGCTTCAGCCGTGGCAGATGCAGTGGCGGCTGTCGCAGCTCGGTCGGTGCTCAGGGAAGTGAATAAGGGAACATCAACTCCTCCACTTAGTGCAATGAAGACACCTAGGCTCAAGTCTAACTCAGGTGGAACATTTAGTAGAAGAGACATGCCTGCTGAAGTGATTGAGTCTTTAAGGAGAAGGCCAACTTTTGATTCTGATGAGGAAAATTGATTTCTCATTCCATTAATGGAAATTTGTAGGATAGAATTAAGCTGACAAAGTTCTTTTTGTCATTCTTGAAAACTTGAAGCTCAAGTCCTTTTGCAATGTAACTGTAGCTGCCTTTTCTCTTTCTTATTATAGAGGATTGAGCATTGTAAATATTTTTGTAGCTCAGTATGTAATGCTGAAACAATCCTTGTGAACACAGAAAAAAAATCATCTCCACGGCTAATATGGGCATATGGTATCTTTTTTCTTGATGTAATATATTCAAGTACTCTTCAACTTCATAGCAAAGTTAAAGAGTACTTGAAATAAGGTTAAAAATTAGAAATAAAATCTTAAGACCTAAATGGTGCGCACCCAACCTCTTAAACTAAAATTAGTGGGCAGATGTATAATATATATATGATCTGTATAATGTGTATAATTGTATATAATTGATGTATAATCGTCTATAATATATGTATGCTGTAAGAAAAATGAGTAGATAATATTGACTAAGAACAAGAAGGAAAGAAGAACTTATCAAAAATACCGTGTCGTGGCTTGCCACTGCCTTGAAAGCGATTTTAGCCCGACTAGGTGCAAATCGTTAAGGCCGGTCGCTCCCCAAGGTTCCACAACACCTCCAAACACGTGCACTTGTGCCCAGAAGTTTAGAATTTGCACAAAACAATTGCCCAGAAAGAAGAGAAGATGAAGGTATTTTCTGTAGCTGTTACAAATATTAAAAATATTGTAGGAAAAAAGTGATGATTGACAAGATGAATTCTTGGTTAAGAATTGAGTGAGTATGATGGTTAATCCATAACTTATTTATAGGCATTTATGGAGGTTGCATGTATGACAAGCCATTCAACACTTGGCTTTAAGGCTTCATGCAAGAGGCCACTTAGAAATAGATAGGACATTTGAAAAATAAATGAAAAACTCATGGCTATTGGTTGTAAATGGATTTTTCAAAAGGAAATTTTTGACTTTGCATTATGAATAATTCCAACAATACCCTACTAATACAAAGACAAAAATAAAATAATTCTGGGCAAAAGAAGGAACATGTACCTAAGTGTCAATATCTTTCTATTTGAATTGACACGTAGTGAACATGAGGCAACAACTAACATCCACAAAGTGAAATACTCTTGAACTGAATGGACAATAGCTAAGACCCCCACAACACATACTATAGCCTTAATTTTATGCAAATTCCGCGATACTAACAAAGTGCTTTTATGGTCATGCACATACCTTGGGTCTCATGAGCGCTCTAAAAAAACATCCCAAGTCTTTCATAAAAGGCGACCGCACCTTTACACTCACGTGGGTGATTCCATCAAGTCTATCTACACATAGACTACCTTAAGGCTATGAAATCATTAAGAGCAAAATAAGATCAACCTTATAAAGCACTATCATACGCCATAGGGATAGGAAATGTAGTGCATATTGAGGTCTCATATGGCTTCGTTTAACCACAAACGGGTATCCACCATACTTCCTCAATCCATGGACTTTAGCCCTATCCCCCTCGACGTTTCAAGGATAACTCTCCTTGACAAGCCCTTGGTTAAAGGATCCGCCAAATTACTTTCGGATCTTACATATTCCAAGGAAATAACACCATGTTTCAATAACTGTTTTACCGCACCATGCCTAATGCGGATATGTCTTCTTTTTCCATTGTACACACTATTTTTGGCAATTCCAATTGCCGCATGTGAGTCACAATGTAGAGAAACTGGTGAAGCTTGTCTTCCCCACAAAGGCACGTCTGCCAATAAGTTTCTCAACCACTCGGCTTCTTGTCCTGCCAACTCAAGGGCAATGAATTCATACTCCATAGTAGATCGTGTTATACAAGTCTGTTTTGAAGACTTCCATGAAATAACACCTGCACCCAAAGTAAACACATAGCCACTGGTGGAGCTAACTTCATCATTGTCAGTAACCCAGTTTGCATCACAAAATCCTTCTAAAACAGCAGGAAATTTATTAAAATGCAAACACCAATTCATAGTACCTCTCAAATACCTTAGCAAACGATGAAGAGCATTTTAGTGTTCACTACTAGGGTTGAGAGAAATTTATTAAAATGCAAACATCAATTCATAGTACCTCTCAAATACCTTAGCAAACGATGAAGAGCATTCTAGTGTTCACTACTAGGGTTGTGAGTATATCTACTAACAGCGTAAGCAATATCAAGTCGTGTATAATTCATGAGAAACATCACACTACCAATTATTTTAGCATACTCAGTTTGAGAAATACTAGATTCCTTATTCTTTTTCAGGTGTATGCTAGGATCATAAGGAGTTCTCACAGGTGCTACATCAAAATAATTAAACCTTTTCAACATTTTCTCAATATAATGAGACCCCTAAAATCACATCTGTTTCTCTAAGACTCTAAGATCTTTCATTTCAAATTTAGAAGATAATAAATTCTTAGTCTCATTAATGACATTCACATTAGGGTCAAAGATTAACATGTCATCCACATACAAACATATAATAACACAATCGGATCCTATCATCTTGGAATAAACACAAGTATCATATGCATTAACAACAAAACCATTACCCACTAATGTGCTATTAAACTTCTCGTACCACTGCTTAGGTGCGTGCTTTAGACCATACAAAGACTTTATCAATTTGCATACTTTATTCTCCTGTCCTTGGATCATAAATCCCTTAGGTTGAGACATATAGATCTCTTCCTCTAAATCACCATTTAGGAAAACCGTTTTAACATCCATTTGATGTATCACAAAATTATGAATAGCGGCTAAAGCAACAAGAGTTCTAATAGTCGCTATCTTAGTCACAGGAGAATAAGTGTCAAAGTAATCAAAGTCTTTCTTTTGGTTAAAATCCCTAATAACAAGTTTAACCTTATATTTCTCAATTGTACCATCAGGTCTCAATTTCTTCTTAAATATCCACTTGATATTTATGGGTTTACAACCTTTAGGCAAATCAGACAAGTCCCAAGTGTGATTAGAAACTATAGAGTCTAATTCACTTTTAATGACCTCTTTCCAAAAACTAGCATTTATTGACCTCATTGCTTCATTGTATGTCTTAGGGTCTTCTTATATTAAATAGATTGACACTAATTCATCACTCAAAACATCAAGATCAATATTTTCAGTCAAGAAAGTGGTAATAAAGTCAGGACCAAAGCTAGCTTCAAATCTACGCCTCTTACTTCCTCTAAGTTTATTTTCATGCTCATTAGCAGTAACACTAGAAGAAGGTACAATATGAGAGTTAATAGACATAGATGTAGAAGCATTATTCGGCACATTACTAGGCACATTATTTTTCAATGGAAAAACATGTTCAAAAAATTCTACATCCCTGGATTCACATATAAAACTATCATTCAAAGACATAAATTTATATGCAGCACTATTTTGAGCATAACCAATGAAAATAGCATCAAAAGTCTTGGGGGTCCAACAATTACTTGTTTAAAATCAGGTAGACCAACCTTAGCCAAACACCCCCACACTTTCAAAATTTTAAGTTAGGGGAAAACCCTTTCCATAACTCATATGGAGTTTTATCTAACTTCTTATGAGGGACTTTATTAAGAACATAGCATAAAAATAAAACAACTTCCCCCCCACATATTATCAGATAAACCCGAACTCAAAAGCATAGAATTCATCGTTTCCTTAAGGGTTCTATTTTTCCGTTCGGCTACACCATTTTGTTGAGGGGTATAGGGAGCACTAATCTCATGTATAATACCATTTTCCTCACAAAAGGCTGCTAGAGTATTATTACTATATTCACCACACCTGTCAGACCTAAGTCTCTTGATTTTCCTGTCTAATTGATTTTCTACTTTTGCCTTGTATTTTAAAAATATGCTTTCAGCCTCATCTTTTGACTAAAGAAGATATACCTTAGTGTATCTAGAAAAGTCATCTATAAAGGTGATGTAGTATTTCTTTCCACCTTTACTAACAATGTTCTTGAAATCTGCTAAGTCTGAATGTACTAGTTCAAACAATTATGTTTTTCTACTAGTTACATTCTTAAAAGGCTTTTTGGTATGTTTTGCTTCTACACAAACAGGACACTTAGAAAAATTATCAAAATTAACTGCAGGAATTAATTCCATTTTTCTAAGTCTTTCAATAGAAGAAATATTAACATGACCGAGTCTACCATGCCACAAATCAGTAGATTCAGCAATATAAGCAGAATTGAAAGTACTATCATTATTAGCAATCTCTTGAGCGATGTTCAGTACAAATAAACCTCCACTAAGGTAACCCTTCCCAACAAAGTCTCCCCCACGAGAAATAACAACTTTATCAGATTCAAAAACAAGTTTGAGACCTACCTTGTTGAGAAACGCACTAGAAACTAAGTTTCTACGAAGGGAGGGTACATATAGAACATTGTTCAAAGCTAGAGTTTTTCCATAAGTTAATTTAAGAAGAGTTTTTCCTTTACCCATAAATCCAGCTGTAGTGGAGTTACCCATGTAGACACACTGATCATCAGCAGATTCCTCAAAGTCGTGAAATAGCTCTTTGTTGGCGCAAAGATGCCTTGAAGCGCCTGTGTCCAGTATCCAATCAGTCCTGTTAGCCACCATGTTTGCCTCAACAACCATAGCAACAATGACATCACCACCCTCAGTAAGGTTAGCTTGGACGGGAGCTTTTCCTCCATTCTTTCAACTTTGTCCTTGTCTCTGGTAGCACTGAAAAGCCTTGTGACCAATTTTGCCGCAGACATAGCAAGGTCCTTTCTTCTGTTTTACTTTAAACCTGTTTTTCACAAAAGTATTAGAAGATTCCACAAGGTTAGCTTTAGAAGAATTAAGAGAGAGAGATTTCATCTTATCCTTAAGCCGTTCAGACTCCTCATCTTTGAGACAGTTTGCTTCCTCAGTCCTCATGTGACTGATTAGTTCTTGAAGAGTTAAGTTTTTCTTCTTGTGTTTTAGTTGATTCCTGTAACCACTCCAGGAAGGTGAAAACTTTTCAAGCAAAACATTAGCCTGAAGAATCTCACACATCTCCATGCCCTTGTTCAAAACATCTGCAGTTAAGTTTTCATACTCATGAACCTGTTCCATGATTGACTTATCATCAACCATTTGAAACTTGATCCACTTTCCAACGATATACTTCTTTTTTCCAGCGTCATCAGCACCATATTTCTTCTCCAAACTATCCCATATGACTTTAGCAGATTTATAATTTATAAACAAATCAAATAGAGGGTTAGTCATATGGTTAAGCAGATGCCCTCTCACTATTTTATTATCCTTTTCATATTTATTCTTAGCAACATCATCAACAACAATAATATTAGCAACATTAGAACTATCAACCAGTAGGAGGACTGTTAAACAAAACATAATCAACTTCTAATTGTTCAAAGAAAATTAAAAGTTTCTGGGAAACGCTTATAATTATTTCCATCTAAAGCCTCAAGTTTTGACATATCAGGAAATATTTTGTTCAAAGTGGTAGACATTAGTCAATATTATATACGAAATCGCTCAAAATGTAAGAAAAATGAGTTGATAATATTGACTAAAAACAAGAAGGAAAGAAGAAGAACTTATCAAAAATACTGTGTCGTGGCAAACCACTGCCTTGAAAGCGATTTCGGCCCGACTATGTGCAAATCGTTAAGGCCGGTCGCTCCCCAAGGTTCTACAGCACCTCCAAACACGTGCACTCGTGGCTGGAAGTTTAGAATTTTCACAAAACAATTGCCCAGAAAGAAGAGAAGATGAAGGTATTTTCTGTAGCTGTTACAAATATTAAAAATATTGTAGGAAGAAAGTGATGATTGGCAAGATGAATTCTTGATTAAGAATTGAGTGAGTATGATGGTTAATCCATAACCTATTTATAGGCATTTAAGGAGGTTGCATGTAGGACGAGCCATTCAACACTTGGCTTTAAGGCTTCATGCAAGAGGCCACTTGGAAATAGATAGGACATTTGAAAAATAAATAAAAAACTCATGGCTATTGGTTGTAAATGGATTTTTCAAAAGGAAAATTTTGACTTTGCATTATGAATAATTCCAACATATGCCGGCTAGGAAAAGTAAATGGTGAATCCATAAGGATTTGAAGCTTACATGCTATATCAGGTGAAATTCAAAGATAGTCAGATTTACAATTGGTAAATAAAAAATAATCATAGTATCAAAAGTTATTTGAACAAAAATACTATTAAAAATCCGAAAATATTCCAACATAATATGTTGTAGTTCAACTTTTTTTACATATGAGCTTCTAGCATAATATGCTGCAATTTTATAATGTGTTGGAGTTCCATCATAATATGCTAGAAGTTTATATGCAGGAGCTCCATAATCTCGCATATTATGCTGGAACTTTCCCTATCCTGGAGTTCCAATATAATATGCTGGATTTTTTTTTACAGGAGCTCCAAAATCCCGCATATTATGCTGGAACTTTCTGTGTTTCAACAAAACAATGGTTATTTTCAATAACTTTGTAAATACTGACTATTTTGATCACTAATTCGAAAAATAGTTAGTCCGTGCTATTTTGACAAATTTATCAACTAAACACTTGCTTTGAAATAAACACCAGTCAGTTAAAATTGCCTAATTATAATTGTAACTTACCATGTGTAAGTTATTCTATCCCAAAAAAAAGTTAAAATAATATTTTATTATATAGTAAATCATTTGCTTTATACGATAGACCTTTTACTTCAAATACAGCGCACATACAAATATCTATCTACGTGATTTTATTTAAACGATAAATAAAAATACAAATATAAGACTGACTCGTTGAGTGATGTGGCGCGTGTGAATTGGTTCGACTATAAAGACCGTAAATCTGCTCACAACTCTTCACATAGTTATCATTTTTACCTCTTTGCGACTCTCAAAAGAAGACGAAACACCAGTTTTCTTCTCTCCGTCTGCTCGCCCGTCGGCCGGTCGTTTTTCAGACATCATTTCCGATAGAATGTGAGTTTTATTAATTTCTCAGTCGATATTCATTTGCAGTTCAATTTCATACAATTCAAGCCCTAATTTTCAATATCTCATCGATTTTTTTGCTTCATTAGATTTTTATATTTGAATTTGAGCAATTGGTTAGGCATTTTCGTAATTAGGAAAATTGAATTTGCGATCGCGACTTTCTGTGTGTATTGTGATCCATAATAGAATAAGCAATTTTCAGTGGATTTAATTCGTTTATTGACAATTCAAGCTCTAATTTTCTGTATATCTTCGATTTTTTATGCTTCGTTACTTGCTTGTGTGTGATTTTGAGTAGTTGGTTGGTATTTAGGTAATTAGGAGAATTGAATTGCAATCGTTGCTTGTCTGTGTTTTCTGATAGAATGTCTATTTTCAGCGGATTTAGTTCATCTGTAGTAAAGTTATAAACAATTCAAGCCCTAATAATATCTAGTTGATTTTTTGATTCATTACACATTCATCTGTGATAACTTCGAGTAACTATTAGTTATTTTAGTAATCAGGTGTATTGAATTGCAATCTCTGCTTCTGTGTGTATCACGATTTCTGTTTGAATGTGTATTTTTCAGTGAATATGCTTATTTGCAAGACAATTCTAAACTATTCAAGCCCATATGTGTCAATATTCCATCAATATTTTTGCTTTAGTACATGTTTTTTGGTGTTAATTTAGGTGTTTTAGTAATTAGATAAATTGAATTGCGCTCATTGCTTTTCTACGAGTATTGTGATTTATTGTAAAATGTTTATTTTCGTGGACGTTCGTTCATTGTGCAATTTTAGACAACTCAAGCTCTAATTTAAGTTTTTTGTCCTTTTAAGTTTAATGATGTGATGTTCGACAGTGCCAAATTGCTTAATTTTGATTTGTTAGGTGTCTTGTTAATTAGGTAAATTGAATTGCGATTGCTTCTCTGTGAATATTGTGATGTGATTGTATAATGTCTATTTTTCAGTGGTTATTTGTTCATTTGTAATACGATTCTATGCGTTCCGAGTTATAATTGTAACATCTCGTAATATTTTCAGATTTTATGTTATTGATCAACACAATTGTGCTTCATTACTTGCTTGTCTGTTAATTTGGGAGCAATTTGTTATGTTTTTTGGTAGTCAGGTGAATTTTTCATCACTTCTCTGTGTGTCTCATGATCTTTAGTGGATTGCGTCTTTTTGTCTTGATTGATAGATATTAACTATACTGTAAAATGCTCATTGCATGTTTATGTGAGATAATTCTGAGTTTGTTTGGTATTTTGGTAATCAGGTGAATCGAAATTGTGATTGCTTGTTTCTCTGGGTGTGTTGTTATTCGTAGAAGATTGTGTTTCTGTTTCAGAGCCGAAATTCAGTTTGAGGTTTCTTGTCGAGTTGAGTTGAAGTTGATTTGATCGAAATAATGGATAGTAACAAGGATGAGGCTTTAAAATGCATTGGTATTGCCAAGGATGCAATTGCATCTGGAAATAAGCAGAGAGCGCTCAAGTTTATTAGAATTGCACGGCGCCTTAACAGTAATTTATCTGTTGAAGATCTTTTGGCTGCTTGTGAAAATCTGGAGTCGTCAACTGCTGGGTCCTCAAGTGAGGTTAGAAATGTTGAAAATGTGAATAATGTCACGAGTCGTGTCAAGTCCGATGATGTATCCGACGGGGAGAGGAACTATACAGAAGAACACGTGCAGTTGATTAGGCACATTAAGACTAAAAAGGACTACTACGCTATTCTTGGTCTAGAGAAGGGTAGTTCAGTTGAGGAGATCAGGAAAGCATACAGAAAACTGTCATTGAAAGTTCATCCCGACAAAAATAAGGCTCCGGGCTCTGAAGAGGCGTTTAAGAAAGTCTCTAAGGCGTTTAAGTGTTTGAGTGATGATGATTCGAGGAGGCAGTATGACCAGACTGGTTTGGCTGAGGAATTTGAGTATAATCAGCAGCATAATGTTAGACGCAGGAGGAGAACTGGGCACAGCTATTATGATGATGATTTTGATCCTGACGAGATATTCAGGGCATTTTTTGGTCGTTCTGATATGTTTAGGACATCTCATGTTTACAGGACAAGAACAAATGCTGCTCCACAGAGAGAGGATTTAGGTTCCACTGGGCCTAACTTGCTTCTCCTCCTTCAGTTATTACCATTTTTGCTTATCATCTTACTTGCTTATCTTCCTTTCTCGGAGCCTGAGTATTCTTTGCAGAAGAACTATCAATATCAGTTTAGGAAGATTACAGAAGAACATGGAGTAGAATATTTTGTTAAATCGCCTGAATTTGATCAGAAATATCCTCTTGATAGTCCTGCTCGAGAAAACATTGAAGACCATGTTATCAGGGATTACAAAAATATGCTTGGTCGTTACTGTCATATAGAACTCCAAAGGCGACAATGGAACAGGAAGTATCCGACTCCTCACTGTGACAGGCTTCAAACGTTTGGAGTAGCATGAGGTTAGCTAAGTTTCATTTCTTTTCTTATGTATTACTTTTTTTTATGCAAAAACCTTTGCTGCTGTACTAATTTTAGTGACTTCACAAAATATGTGTTAATTCTGGGAAGCTTTATGTCATCATTAGGACCTAGAAAATTTATGTGTGTATCTAAAAGGAAGACATGTTGGTGGGATACTCTGGGCAGCTACAATTATAGTCGTTCGTCTTTATCTTTCTATCCTGAATGCGTGAAAGATATGAAACTTTGAGGTTTTCATATATTACTTAGTGTTTCCAAGGTTTGCCGTCTTGCTAAAGATGCATCTTTTGTAATTCTAGCGCAAATGCTCAACATCCTTCTCTCCCATGCATCTCTGAATGATATCCGCAAGTATACATGAATATAAATACAAATCCTTCCCAATTTAAACTTTTTCAGATTCTTTTAATGTGAAAATTAGCCAAAAATGGTGTGATTCCCTTATTTGAGATATTATTGCAATCTAAGTTGCTCGGACTCTTTACTTTTGGTGCCGCACCCGTGTCGACACGACGTGGGTGTGGGATCCATACGGGATCTAGTCAACCGTTTTTGGGTACTTCGACCAAAATCAACCGAGAAATCTCGGGACAGATACATTGATCAAAACAAACTTTAGGGTGAAATTGAAGAAAATGGAATACTTTGTATAAAAAGTTTCTAATTTCATTTTCCTTTTATCTCCTTGGATTCTCCTCCTAATAAAAAATTTCTCCTTCTCGGAATACCTTATAAGTTTTCCGTACTTGGATCCGTATCCCGAACCTAAAAAATTTGGATCATGAAGAATCCGACTTCTAGATCTGCACCCGTATCGGACGCCCGCACCTGAGCAACTTAGGTTGCAATACTGTAATGCACATAGCTTGTTAAATTTTTTCCACACTGAAGGTTTTCCCCAATACTTAGGGTGTGTTTGGTATAAAGGAAAATGTTTTCCATGGAAAATGTTTTCCAGGAAAATGTTTTTTTGGAAAACAAATAGTAATCTTATTCATTTTCTGGTGTTTGGTACGCAAATCAAGGAAAATATTTTCTCAAGAGTATTCGTAAATAATTTTGATACAATAAACACGAGGCCATAAACTTTCGAACCAACAACCTTCCGAACCCACAAATTTCATAAACTTTTAAACCGCAAAACTTTCGAAACCGCGGAATTTCAAACCCGTAAACTTAATAATTTCTAAACCAGTAAACTTCGAAACACATAAACCTCTGGCATATCTTTAGAACTTGTAAAATTTTGAACCTGTAAACCGAAAGATGAAAAAAGTAAAACTGAAAATATAAAATAAAAAAAAAATCTCGGGGGGGTGGGGGGTGCAGAAAAAAAATAAAAATTTTAAAATTACAAAAAGAGTAAAAAAAAATTGTCCGGAGTGGGGTGGGTGGGTGGTGACGCAAAAAAAACTTTTTTTGAGAGAGGGCATGTGGTGGAGTTAGGTGGGTGGTGTGGGGGGGGGTGAGGGTAAATGGGGTGGGGAAGAGTGAGAAGGAGTTTTAGAAAATGTTTTCCCTTATCTTGATATGGAAAACATTTTCCTCCAATTGGAGGAAAATGAATTGATGGGAAAAATGTTTTCCAAAAAATTTAAGCCAACCAAACATGGGAAAATTGGAAAACATTTTTCGGAAAATGTTTTCCTTCATACCAAACATACCCTTAGTAGCAACCCAGTAGCAGTTATCTGGATAGATAGAATTGTAGTTCAACTATTTTCCTGTGTAAATTGAAAGTCAAAGCATGATAGTAATTCATGTAAACATGTCTGGTATCACAAGATCTAACTCGAATTTTATCGTAGACTGTTGTAATGTTGATGCCTTTTGCTCTATTGATCTTCAAGGTCCGTTGATTAGATGGATGGAGCTTTCAGGTGCTAGTTGAGCATTTTTGTATACCCTGAAGAAAGAGGCTTGGCTTGGCAGATAAGACAAGTATTGGAGCTTCAGTTGTGACCAGCCATCGTTCTCATCTTGCTATGGATGTCTATTCGCTTGACAACACAGAAAGACTTGAGGCTGCTTGACACCTTATTTAAACTTTTCATTTAGCAGTATTGTTATTTTTGCAGTGGTCGGGTACTTCATCTATTAATAGCTTCCACAACCTGCTAATACAGCTGGTAGTCATAGGAAACTGAAGGAATGCAATATATAATGAAATAAGCCTGGAAAGTTTTCCGGGGCTTGGATTACCTTGCTTCTGGAGTTGTTTTGTGTACTTGCTAGTCATGCATATCCAGGCTGTTTAACTGTATGATGAGTGAAATTTACACGCAAAGCCTTCCTGGAGTTCATGATTTATTTATTTGTTGTAGAAGCTAGCCAATGCCCCTCCTTGTTTGTGTTCAAAAATATGAACTTTATTACCCAATGAGAGTGTAGGAATCATTTGCATTGCCATTTATGAGGAAGATTATGACCTGGTATCAGCTCTGTTATGCACCTAATTGATATTGTTGAAACTCATGCTGTAGTGGGTGTGTTTCTAATTGTTCCTAAATTCTTCAGAGTGAGACAAAGGTTTTGGTCACAAGACTCTGGAGCATGTTGAAGGCAACTTTAACTGCTTGCCGTCTGCAGAAATATCAAAGTTTAGCTTCTAGCTCGAGGTATGTGCTGAAAGATCATTGAATCTGTACAGTATCTTAGGTACTATGAGCCTTGGAAAAGTGCGATTATGCATATACGTGCGTGTGTATATTGGGTATAACCGTATAACCACCTAGCTGCAACCTTGAAATCTAGGTGGGATATTATATTGAATTCAAATGCGCAACTCGTAAAAAGGTTGAGCTTGTCTCCTAATCCTAAATGAGAGGTTTCCAGAAATTTAGTGTTCCTGGCAGTGGTGAGGATGAAGACACTTGTAAGTGCAATGAAACACTGGACGAAAGGTTTTAGATGAAATGAATCTTGTATCTCACCAAGTGAAGTGTGAAGACTCTAAAAGATGGGGGAAATGTCTTGAGTTCCAGACGTCAGGTAAGAAACAGAGTATATTCTCCAGTATATCTCATAGTAGTCTTTTGCTTAGATCAAGGGTAGAATATCGAAGTTCTTTTTTTCCCCTTTTATCTTTCGTGTTTAATTTAGTGGGAATTTGAAACTCGAATATTTTTCTTGGAAGTTGATGAACTACATGCGACGATTGGAATTAAGGGAGCTGTCATCTAATCGTTAGCGAGCATATGAGAAGTATAGGTTTTGGATATTGTTTTGTCTGTTCCAAGGGTGTGACCTAATCATGGAGTAACATTTTGGACTTTTTTTGTCGATTTGTGTGGCCTAGTGATTACTGAAGTAGGTAATAATCATGAAAGATCACCATTCAAATTCAATTGCGCACGGATACTACTGTAAAAATTATAGTCAAAGTAGAGGTAAGGCATGTGTACACACTACCCTCCCCAGACCAGAGGCGGACCTACGTTGAGGCTTGAGGGGTCATGGGACCCCGTTAGCCTCGGCAAAAACTATGTATATATATCTCTTATATATCTCTTTGCATACAATTGTGACCCCTTAAATATATTTCGTGTGCCCCCAACTCGAAGAGGCGAACTAGAGGAGTGGTTTTGTGGGGAACTTAAGTTTCTGCTTTTGCTGGATGTCGTGGATTCAAAACTCATTATCTCTTTCTCCCCTCCTTTTTAGTTTACTTCTTTTAATTCAACTAATCTGTACACATAATAGTCTAACTTAACTTTTTCTTCTTTTTCAAATCCCTCCCTTAAAATTAAAAGCCTCAAATTACAATTTATCGCGCTTCAGAAGTGGAAAAATACAAATCTTTTGCCACAACTTTCTTCAAAAATCACTTTGACAAAGTAGCGGATATCCGTCAACTCTTGCTCAGCAATGACTACTAATTAAGAACTCAACAATGACTACTAATTAAGAGTTTGAGATTTTTCTTCAGTTTTGTAACTATTAGCACACCCTTAATCAAGATTCGTTTAGTAAGTTTTTTGATAATTTTTGAAGTTTGAACACCTTTTGGATCATATATAGACCCCTTATATAACTGAGAAAAAGCTAGAAATTTTAAAGTTTGAAACAATCTTAAATCAAATACCTTCCCTTTCCGTAACACCTATTTTGCGAATAAATCTCTCTCTTTGTTCGATGATTTCTATTTCTTTAAAAAATTTATTTGTTTATACTTGGATGATAAGTCATCATAATTATTGAGTTTTCAAAGAGTTGCCCGCCAAATTTTATCGTTAGTGATTAGCATACAATGGTGCCCCGTCGTGCTCGAATCCTGGGTCCGCCTCTGCCCCAGACCCCACGTGTGGGATATTACTGGGTATGTTATTATTGTTGTTGTCCAACGGCGGATCCACAATGTTAATTTTTATATATATATGTAATCTTATTTAGTATCTTAAATATTGAAGTGTGAATTAAGTTATTATAATATGAACTTTCGATTACTGTAAAACCCATAAATTTTAAATTTTACATCTGCTACTGGTTGTTTGTTGTTAGTATGCTTCCGAAGTTACTACGAACCTTTGAAACTAATAATGAAAGAAGAAGAAGAAGAAGAGGAGAATAAGGTGTTAATTATATTTTAATTTCTTTAATCTCAGTAACTTTCTCGGTTGATGCATCGGATCTGAAATCTGATATTTATAATGGGAGAATAGCTTTGTTTTTCACATGGCTTGTCTCCTAGATCTGATGAGCAGATCGACCTTTAGAATCTTGGGACCTGTCAGTCATAGCATGGAAATAGTTGAAAGTTTCACACTTGTCTCCTTAGCAACTGTAGTATGACTCTTCACCTATTTTGACTATGCTACAGTTCCCACAACTACTTCTCCTCCAAACATATACGAATCCTAGTGTTCGGGTCAGTTTGTCTGTATTTCGTTTACTTTATATGATATATGTTATTTTTTATTAGTCGGATAACTATGTCCATAAAGGCCTGAATATATAGGGAAAAAATAATCTAATATTATTCAGCCGTAGTTTTAAGTCGATAATTTTTGTAGTAAATACCATTATATTCAGTGTTTCTTGTAATACACCAAAAGAAGACGAGGGGCTTATGTAACTTTGAAGTTTATTTGCTTTTCACTCTTTTTTCCATATCCATAAGGACAAAAAAAGAAGAAAAAAAACTTTTGCAGCAAGTGTGCAAGTAAGACAATATTATACAGAGTGGAGTCTCTATGTTATACCAAAGATCTGGTATCCATAACTAGTATTTTGTTAAATATTTAAAATATAGCCAATAAAGGCAATCTAGTGCACAAAGTATCCTGCATGGTCTGGGGAAGGGTCATGTGCAATGTAGACAACCTACCCTAATACAAACATTAGTGATTGCTTTCCTCGCTTGAACGTTTGATCTATAAGTCACACAGAGACAACTTTACTGTTGCTCAAAAGCTTACTTCATTTAAAATATAACATATCAAAGTTTAAACTGATTCATTTGACCTTAGTACATGGAGTGAGACAATTGTACAAGCATTTTGAAATGTAAAAAAGAAAAATCTTCAACTGACTTTAAAAAAAGTCGCGTCTGATTCATCTTTTTTTGTTTTTTACAAATTAGTCTTGAAATCTTGAAAATGACTAGTTGTTGTTATTCCGCTTTCTTTGGTTGAAAAAGACATTTATTTATTGTTAATTTTAAATGATCTGTAAAAGATTTTATACAAAAATCAGCATCCCCAACAAAGTAGGTAAATTTAACCAATTTTTCTTTTTTTTTTTTTTAATAAACTCAACATTCAAATGAATTCAATATTAATACAACCTGTCACAACTAGTTTAGAATTGAGACTTAGTAGCAATTGTTGTTATAGCTAAAGGTAGATGCAAATAAATTCAACATTTTCAACACATAATGAGGAAAAATAACTAAAATTTCAATTAAAAACTAAAATTTGAAACTATAATTTCAAATATACAACGTATTCAGTGTTAAAGAACCTTAAATGCTGAACCATGGCTGATGTAATGTATTGCTTCTGTGTTCATCCTGATCCAGTAGCTTTGGCTCGGACGCTGAAATCCAAAAAGTACGAATAACAGATTTCGAACCCGATAAATCACATAAGCTAGGATAGAATCTCGAATTCGAAACCATGATATTCAAATCTTGTATCCGCCTTTGATCACTTAAACTCATCAAATTTAAATTCTAAATCCGCCTTTGGCTGATATTACACCAATAAAAGCAAGGCCTTGACTCTTATTAATTCAGTCATCTTCACCATCATCACCACCAAAAATGGAGAATTTATTGTAGAGAAGAAACAAAACAAGAAGAAGAACAAGAGCAACACCAACAGGTGAACCACTAACTCTATGTATAGAGTTAGGTTCACCAGTTGAAAAAATATTTGAAACAAAAGAGCCACTATCTGAGGACAAGAATTGAATAATAAGAAGTAAAATTATTGGCAAAAGAAGTAAACCAACTGGACTAAGAAGTTCAGATATGAATTCAGTAATGGCTTCACCATTTTCACCAATCATTGATGGAACTATCATTATTGCCACCACAACCACCGCTATTAGGACGGCGTGCGGCGGTCCACGGCGTTGTTCTTCGATCATGTTCATGTTCATGTTGTAAATGTAATAATATGGATTGGATTTTTGACAGAAATTAATATGACCGAATGTGAAGAGAGTTTGTAGATTTCTGGAGAGTGGAATGAGTGTTTAGCTTTTAGTAAATGTGGGACTTTTTGGTCTTATAATATTGAGTTACGCGTTTAGTGTGTGTGTGTATGAATTTTTGTGCGTGGGTGGTGCCCATTTTGAATTTAACTAATTATAGATCATGATTACGGTAAAAATAGCATTGGCTAATCAGTTTTCTGACAGGTCATTCAAAAATATTCAGCGCTTGTAAAGTCATTGAAAAAGAGCCGTTATTTTGCTGCAACACAGAAAGTTTCAGCATAATATACTGGAGATCGGTGCACCTGTATATGAACTTCCAGCATATTATGCTGGAACCCCAACACGCGAAAAGTTCAAGCATAATATACTGGAGATTGGAGCACATGTGTATGAACTTCCAGGATATTATGCTGGACCGGTATATTATACTGGAACTCCAGTATACTTATGCTGGAGTTCTAGAATAATATACTGGAGTTCCAGAATATTATATTGGAATTCCAGTATATTATGCTTCCGCATTTTGAACAGTGTTTTTGTTTAGATTTACCTTTGAACAATATTACTTTTGAAATTATGGCTATTTTTGAATGACCATTTGTAAATCTAGCTATTTTTGAATTTCTTCCATGATTACATGATATTTATACCAAATTATACTATTTTATCATGGTTAAATCATAAATTAAGGTAAAACTATATTAATTACCTATGTTATAGCAGAAGCGGGC
Organism: Nicotiana undulata; assembly: GCA_005239495.1. Taxonomy (NCBI): domain Eukaryota; kingdom Viridiplantae; phylum Streptophyta; class Magnoliopsida; order Solanales; family Solanaceae; genus Nicotiana; species Nicotiana undulata. The sequence continues at coordinate 110,263 of ML259498.1, read as the reverse complement.
ACATGATTTAAGCACAACGGGGGCACCTGTAGAAAAAGAGAAAAGAAAAAAGAAAAAAAAAGCAATGTTGCAACATTGCTGTTGTTGGGTCTCCAGTTTCGTGTTTGAGAGGGCACAATAAAAACATCCTTTATTGAGGATTTCTTTTTACTTATTTCAGATCTGAACATCTTAGATAAAATTTCCGGCTTCGTCACTATTTATGTATATATATACCGAGGCTAACGATTCCAGTAACCCTCTACCATCAACATAAGTCTGCCTCTATGCTTTAGTGATAACTATGTTAAGATTCTAAGATTCTAACGTACATATCTTATTATAAGATTCGAAATAAAAATTTCACTAAATAAATACAAATAATTGATTTCGAATCGAGTAAATTAAGTAGGCGTTTAGCCATACATTCCAATTTCTTTTTTGGAATTTGGAATTTCAATTGAAGATGAAGTTTGTGTTTGGTTATAATATTTACAACATATTTGGATGCCTTTTTTTTTCAAAATCATGAAACATGATTTATACCCCACAACTTGTAAAATATATCAAAACCACCCCAATTTGATTATCCTACTTGAAATAAACAATCAAAATGCTATTGTTCAACATAGAAGATGCAAAATCAATATCACATTTTCTAATTCTACTAATACACAGAGGAGGAATTTAAGTCAAAAACAACATGAATATGACCACGTTCTTCTTTAATATTGGGGTATATCAAGAATTCAATAAAACCTACATATTTTAAAAGATAAAATAAAAACAAAAGATGGATTAATTGGTTGTTTGCATCACCAAGAATTTAAAAGACCTGCGTGTTTTGTGTTTCTGTGGATAGTTGTAGGTTAATAGTTACTGGGGTCATTGTATAAATTTTAAAAGTATAGGGTAAATTTATAAAATTAAAAACTAGTGAAAATGCATTTTCAAGTAAAATTAAAAAAAGGTATTGAATTTGATAACCAAACATTTTTTTCAATTTTTTTTTGAAAAAAATAAAAAATTTGTATGTCCAAACGGATATTTCGTTTCTCATCTTGAGATTTCTATGAAGTTTGACATGAGATTTCTAGACTTTTCTGGTTGCCCTTCTAATTTTTTTATTTTATTTTATTTTATTTTTTATTTTAATAATAAGTAGAGGGGACCTCCTTTAATTTGGTCTTATAATATCAAGTTATACGGCTGTGTGAGAGAGACATACAGAGATGTGCATTTGTGTGTGTGT
>ML259498.1:91985-108923 GCA_005239495.1 Nicotiana undulata | reverse complement strand
GGGGGGGGGGGGGAGTGGGCGCATTTCCATGATTTCGATGAAGTGGAATATGAGATATTTTGACATCTTATTATGTATATACACACAAATCTAGTAGTACAAAATTTCTCAAAGTATATAGTTAGTCAGGGTCGTCGATGCATGAAGTATTTCGTGTTTACTCAGGGTTCGGAGAAGGGCTGCATCCTAAGAGGGTGTGATATAAACAGTTTACTCTGATACAATATTAATGATTAATTTCACGGCTCAAACCCATGACATGTACGTCACACATAAACAACTTTATCATTGCTCCAACGCGTCACTTTCGGGCAATAACTAGACAATATTTTCGTTGCAACTTCAATCTCATACGTCGTTGTACTCTTGTTGTATTGATATTGAAAGATCAAATATTAAAAATTATATTTGCTTTAAAATACGTCACACACTATATATAAAATAATAAAAGTATAAGATTATGAAATTATACATAGGCATGCCGGCATGCGTAGTGCAAAATTCTTAATGTTAAAGTTTATAGACTATGATCGGTGTCGGAGCCACATTGAACCAAGGGGTGTCAAGCGATACCCTTTGACCGGAAAATTATACTATATTGATAGATAAAAAATTTATTTTATGTATATTTGTTATACGTTAACTCCGCTTGTTTTGATATATCTAATTATTTATTTTTTTGATACTTTGATGAAAATTTTGACTCCGTCGCTTATTATGGTATTTCTTTTTGAGGCATTAAAAAGATAGAACCACTTTTTAACGCGTTTGTTTGAATATAATATTCATATAAAAGAACCTTTACGTCAATATGCATGACTTAAACCTTTCAGTCATTGGTCTATATATAGAAATTTTTGCCTATACATCTCTTTTTCTTTTCTTAAGAAAAGCTCTATTTTCTTTCTTAGAGAGGACATGTTCACATCCAAGAATGACTCATCAATATGTATTAATTTGTTACATAGCAGGTTAGCTATCATTTTTACACATTACTTTTTATTTTAGATATTTACTTGTTATTATTTCTTCCGTTCACCTTTACTTGGCATGTATACTAAAAATAGATTTTCATTTTTACTTGTTATTTTACGCATATCAAGAGAAAATAATTTTTTTCCTATTATACCCACAATATTTATTACTCATTTAAAATTATTTTCTCAAATCCAATAAAATATGCGTCAATTAATATAGGTATCATGATAAACTATGCACTTCATTTATTATTTCATAAGGGCGTGAAAAGTCAAAACATGCCGAGTAAAAATGAACGGAGAAAATTAAGGGATCTTTAGAGATATAATCAACCTATTCGTTGTTTAATTTTTCTAGCCACGTAAATCATATACCGGTTATACAAGGGTATATAAATATTATACATAAACTATATATACATCGTCTGCTATTTATAGTTGAAGCAGTTGAAGGGGCGGCTATCAGGTTAATTTTTCAAATTAAAATTTTCTGCTCTAATGAATGTGGGACAATGTGATCCCATCAGCCATGTAATAAGCCCGGATTTGTTAAGTAGTACGTGTGTATATATATAATAGGGGTTATTTTGTAAAAACAAATTGAATTCTTTCTTGATTACATAACTGGACACTTATTTTGAAGCAAAATGAAAAAGAAAACTGGTCACTTATTGTGAACCGGAGGGAGTAGGGAGTAATATACAAATAATAATTGGGTTCAAAAGTTATTGGGTTCTCGGAAACCCAGTAACTGCAACTCTAGATCCGCCACTGTATTAGTTCTCTTTTCTTTTCAAAATGACCCACTCAAGAAGGCCTAAACCGAGGTTCAACTAAAAAAGAGTTGCGTTATATATAAAGTGTAATTTTTTTTACGCTATTAATTGAATTTAACAAATTATAGCAGCTTATTGCTCTATTTTTCAAGTTATCATACAAGACATGATATGCAGATTCATCTTTATTGTTGCAGGTCAGCCTTAACTTCAACACAAGAACATAATTCTCAAGAAAAACAGAAATCTAGCACAAATTCATGAAATACTTTTTCACAATCTCCATAAATAGAATAGAAACATTCAAATAATAGTCATTTCAACCACAAAACCACATGATGGCTAGGAAAGCTCTTGGTGGCAACAACGGCAGGAGTCTTAATATTAGCTACTATGCACCTTCTTTTGTAACTTCAACCTTAAGTTCAGACTCTATGGGCTCTACCCAATTAGTAAAGTATGTCAAAAATGGTGCTTGTTCTAGGCTAGTTTGTTTTGGGAACAAAAATGTCCTGCGGGACATGCTATCGTACTGTAATAGCCAAGTAGGTAATGCCCAATCGGGCGGTTTGGATGTTGTTAACTCTACTATTTCGTAATATATAAATAAGATCCCTGTTCTCATAAGAAACCACAAAACCACACACATAATGAGCACATGCCTGTCTTCCAGATGTACAGGAGAAACAAAGACAGGCATTTGAGGAGAATTCTCCACCTTCTGAAATGTTTTACTAAATTGAAACTGTTTCAGGCATTTCATTTTAAGTACATACAATCTGTAAACTTTTGGGTAACACTACCTCAAAAGTCAACATGCCGAGCAGAGACCATCTAGCAAAGGAAACTGCTAAATTACATCATACAAATTGCAAAAGAGTAGCTATCGAAGATGCTAAAACAAAATAACAATAAACAAGATATAGAGATGGAGCAAATTTCTGATTTGTTCTTAATTAGCCAGGACCGACTTTGGGAATGTCATAGTGCTCGCTCATGTTTGCCAAGTACTGATTGAAATCTTCGATTCGGTCACGATGTGATTTATTAGCAGTCTTGGCCATCTTATGCATGTCAATCCTCTCCCTTTGTTCTATGTAGCGCCTCTCTGCAGGGGTTAGATTATCATCCCAGCGACCAGCATTTTCTTCACCGACAGATTTAGTGGCATCAGTAGTCTCTTCCCTGGTGGGATCGTCTATTGAGCCACTGCCACCATCTACATCCAGTCAGAAACATTCAGTGAGGTGGTAGACAAGAGAAACCTTATATCATCTCCCACAAGCATACAATATGAAATGTTTTTGCTCTTCTATCTTAGGCCGAAAGTGGAATATGCCTCGGTTAGTCATCCGATATTGTTTGGAAACAATGGGAACGACATATAGCCATGAAATGAAGTTAAAACTGTTGGAATGTGTCAAAATTTGTAGTTCCTCAATGTCCTAAGAAGGCTTAATGTGGTCAATAGTTGTTCTCTAGCCCTACCTATCATATCAGTATACTCTACCACGCATAAGCATATTTCCATTAGATGAGAAAAAATTGGGATTTTAGGACCATCAGTTTGAATCACAACAATAAACTGTTCAAACCGTTATGGACTAGCTATCATCTATCAGTTTCACTGTACTCCAACCAAGTTGAATGCAGAGAGAGGATGGGAGGAATCAGTAGATAGGAACAGTAATACTAAAAACGCAAGAATTTATGCACTTGGAGATATCATCACTCACCTGTTGAAAGCTCCTTTCCTGTAACCTGGGAGATTTGATCATAATCCTTCTTTTCTTTCTTTTTCTTTTTCTTTATTCCAGCGGCTTTTACATCCAATGCCTTCCCCTTTAGTTTCAACTTCCCACCAACCACATTATCATATGCAGACATTTCTGTCAGGAGAGCCAAAAAACATTGAGCTTTGGCCACAGCAACAAAAACTGTAAGGAAGCAAACTATTGGGAATTCACATGTCATATTTTGAAACTGAAAATCTGTGTCTGTGGTTCAGCAGTAATTTAAGGTGCACAAATAGTACAAACTAACCATATATTATTCATGCATATGCCTGCTTTTATCGTTTTACTATAATCAGCATCCTTACAAGCTACAAATATTTCCCTCACTATACACCCACTTTTCCTGAATTTCAACATAAACAGTGTATATGCATTTGACACGATTCACCTATTTCCCCTGCTGCCAGTCTGCCACACCCCATCAGTAAAGGAGAACTAATACTAGGTTTTTGAAACCCAACCCTTACAGGTATGTGGAACACAAATAAGAATAGATCCCTTATTAGAAAACATTGCATTGTGAATTTCTTGATATTCAAACGAGGATTAATAGAACAATCATCCCCATGTTTGAATGCAAAATCACAAGGGCTCAAGTGTCTGGTCAATTCATGACCACGATAGTTCCAAACTTTCAAGTTTCTCATTTCACTAGCTGACATGCCCAGACAAGAAATTAAACCAAATATATCAACCTCATGATCACATTTGTACGGCCAAGAGGATGGTGCATTATTGAATTTTAACGCTGTTTGTGTCTAGATTCATTGTACTTGAATCATGAAAATCTTATAGAATGTGCTATAAGATATCTTATGATATTGTGCATTTGTTTTTCATTATATATATATCAGCGTAGAGAGTGATTACCAACCATATGTTCATGCCTAAGACGTATATACGGAGCACCTCTTGTACGTTGTTACTTAATCAAGCAAATTCAAGCTTTTCTAATGTTATCAAAGCCTCGTGATCTTGGTGGAGACTCCAATAGCCTCTGCGGTCGTGGTAGAAACAAGTGTCGATACACATTAGCCGATAAAATTCTATGAATAAAACAGAATAGGATTAATGCATAGTTGATTGATAAGTCATCCATTAGATCTTCTTCACTTTCCAAAAATCCTTAACTAGGCAATTTCAGGGATGCTGCAATTACTTCCCAATTTGCACGCCAAAGACAAAGCGACTCACAAACAGATAAAAGTATAACCACATATGCTTCACTAAATCAACATAACAGATTTTATGAGCTTAAAATTCACATACTTTCAATTACATATCGGTCAAAAACCCTAATTCCTAAATCTCACTTCACCATATATTTTAGCTCCGAAAGAATTAGACTTTTCACGATTCATACAGGAACAAAACTGCACTACATATAAATCAACCAAATATATTCAGATATAATTAAAAAATTCACAATTAAAAAATAAACGATAAAGCAATTAATTAATTTGAAGGTTTTATATTATAAACCAAATATGAGAAACAGATACAGATGAAAACATGATGGAGGTGATATCGCCGCCGACGACGGAGGTCGGAGGGCGGAGGACTCACCGGAGGAAAGTTAATACGGCAGCGTCAGAACTGCACCGGAGCTTCCAAAAGTAGCAAGAGAGAGAGAGAGTGAAATAAAAATCGGGTCTTTAGCTTTGGATGAAAAAGATGATATTTACGTTTGAAACCCAATAGTTTATTTAATTACATGAAGACTTTCTAACTTTTCTAGGATTCTTGGAAGCATCAGAATTTTGTCCTAGTGCGAGCCTTAAAGACAGGGGTGTCCGTGAGTCGGTATGGTATGGTATAGTGTTTAGATATTTCGGTTTTGTATTTACGGTATTCAACTTTTTAAAATGCAATATCAATACAATACTTAATTAAATTCGGTGTGGTTCAGTTTTTCTCCTTTCGATTTCGGTTTGGTAACTTCGGTTTATTCGATTTGAATACTAACTAGTGCTTAGAGTCGTAGACTGTAATATTTTAAATTAAAGTATTCAAAAATACAAAAGTAAAAATATTTGTTGATAAAAGTTTCGTCCAAAACTATCAAATATCAACCAGAGAGAAAAAACTGTACATAAAGAATAAATTTGATGATTAGAAATGTCTTGTTACTTGCTTAAAGTAAAATTTTAGATTTTTATATTTATTTTATAATTAATTATATGTGTAAATATAATATATATTTCGGTACGATATCGATATTTCAGTATTTCATTTTAAAATACCAAATACCACACCTAATACCTATGTTTTTTAAAATTTAAACCAAATACTATACCGAATACCAAGATATGGAATACCAAATATCAAATTTTCGATTTCGATACGATAATTAGGTATTTATCATAGTTTGCACATCCCTACTTAAAAGTCCCCGAAGTTAGACAATTAAGATAAATTCTTATTCGTCTTTCTTAATGACTCTTCTTATAGAGTAGAATATGTTGCTTAGGAGCTTACTCAAGTTGCTAATCTCCTTCATTACCTTAGTTCTCTAACCATTAGGATCGAATATTTTGAAAAATATTTTATGTTTTTATCAATCACCCATGTGTCGTACATTGATCGACTTATTATGGTTTTTCAATATTTCTCGAACCATTATTCAATGTTTAAGCCTTAAATAAATCTTTAATTGAATATTTTTTGAAGTTATTCACTAGAACAAGATGAACACTTGATTGAATTATCAATCAATTCAGTAAGAAGAAGAAAAAGAAGAACAGTAGGAAGCAGTATGAAGAAGAAGAAGAAGAAGAAGAAAACATACGTGTATAGAGAGAGAATTAGTGGAGAGGGATTTTCATTTCATTTCAATGAATTAACTTTTACAATGTAATGTTGTGTATATATATAACAATTTCTTAAACCTTTCATTAACCATCTAACTAACTCTCAAACCTAACTTAACTAACTCTTCTAACAATCATTAAAAACTTTAACTAACTTTTAACAACCTAACTATACAAAGACAATTCTATCCTTACTTTATTTAACACTCCCCCTCAAGTTAGGTGGTGAAAAAATATTAAGCATTCCTAGCTTGGACTTCAGATACTCATGTTGAACTTTAGTTAGTCCATTTGTAAGAACATTTGATGGTAGATCTGATGTAGAAATATATTTTGTAGCAATAAGACCTTGTTGAATTATTTCTCTCACATAGTGGCAATCTATTTCAATGTGCTTAGTCATTTCATGATAAACAGGATTAGCATCTATTTGTATGGTTATTTTGCTATCACTCTGAATATCAATATGTAGTTTAATATGAACTCCAACTTCTTTTAGCATTCCATGAAGCCAGATTAATTCATCAACAGTTGTGGCTAGACTTCTATACTCAGCTTCTGCAGTGCTTCGAGATACAGTAATTTGCTTTTTTGATTTCCAGAAGACCAAAGAATCACCTACCTTAATTAGGAACCCTGTGACTGATTTTCTTGTCAATGGACATGCAGCCCAGTCTGCATCACAGAATGCAGTAATATTATTAATTTGATTGCTGGACAATAAAATTTCTTGACCAAGTTGATTCTTTATATACTTGACAATTCTCAAGGCAGCTTGCATATGAGACTGTTTTGGTTGCTGTAAAAATTGGCTTAGAGTCTGAACCCTAAAAGGCAATATCTGGCCTTGTTACAGTTAGGTAGAGAAGTTTTCCTATTAGCCTTTGAAATGAAACTTGATCAACCAAAGGGTCATTGTCAGCTAATTTTCCTGTTTGATCAGTACACTCATCATATTACTTAGAAGTGAGCTTCACATTGCTATCAATAGGAGTTACTGTTGGTTTTGTTGCTGCAAGTCCAACTTCTGAGATTAACTCTAAGGCATATTTCCTTTGATACATTACAATACCTTCATGTGATCTAGCAAATTCAATTCCCAAGAAGAACTTCAGCTCTCCCAAGTCTTTCATTTTGAAAGCATTCTGTAAGGATGTTTTTGTTTCTTCAATAAGAACTAGAATATCCCATGTGATTAGTAAATCATCTACATAGAATAATATAATAATAATCCCTTCAGTAGTCTTCTTGATGAACAATGAATGATCAAACTGACTTTGTTTGAATTTGAACTTCCGAAGAGCCTCACACATCTTTGTATTCCATTGTCTAAGAGAATGTTTAAGCCCATATAGGGATTTAGTAAGCTTGCATACTTTATTCTCCCCCTGGTTTCTAAATCCCTGAGGTAACTCCATATATATTTCATCAAGTAGATCTCCTTGAAGAAAGACATTGTATACATCCATTTGATGTATACACCATTTCTTAGAAGCTGCAATGCTTAGCAAAGTTCTTACTGTAACCATTTTCACTACAGGTAAAAATGTTTCTTGATAATCAATTCCTTCAGCTTGACTGTATCCTTTAGCAACTAGTCTAGATTTAAACTTCTCAATATAACCTGAAGCTTTGTACTTAATTTTGTAAATCCACTTACATCCAATAGGTCGCTTACCTTCTGGAAGAGTTACAATATCCCACGTGTGATTGTTTTCCAGTGCTTTTATCTTTTCATTCATAGCATCTATCCACTTAGGATGATGTACAACTTCAGAGTAGCTAGCAGGTTCTGTGATTGAGGAAGTTGTTGCAACATATGCTTGATACTTAGGAGATATTCTGTCGTAGCTTATGTATTTATCTAAGGTATATGGAATATATTGATTAATATTTAAGGATACAAAATCTTTCATCCATACTGGAGGATGTTTTCCTCTGCATGATTTTCTAAGTTCAGGTTGCAGTTGTCTTTGGTTTTTTGTATGCACTTGAGATATGTCGAAATATTGTTGGTCTGTAGATGTCTGCTGAATTTTTGTAGATGATCGATCATATTCTTCTTGTGCCTCTGAATAATTATAGTTTGTTGACACATCTAAACTATTTTCCATTTCTCTATTTTGATCAGTATGTACATGTTCCCTTTCATTTTCATTTGAAGAACCATTATATGTAGTACCTGCTGATCTCATTTCAAAAAATGATTCACAATTATCATATAAAAATCATGGTTTGGTTGTATTATCCACAAACACAGGTTTTGAAATACTAGCTTTATTTGCAAATGAAAATGTGTCTTCTCTAAAAATAACATCTCTGCCAACAAAAAAAGGACTGGTTAGTTAAATCATATAGTATATTAACCTTTCTGAATTTCTGAGTAACACATGTGAAGTGATGCTCTTGATCTAGGCATTAATTTGTCTTGTTCTTGAACAAGTTTGGCAAAGCACAAACAACCTAACACCTTAAGATGATGAATAACAAGTTTTCTTTTATACAGTTTTTCAAATAGAGACATATTACCAATAACTCAACTAGACATTCTGTTTATTAGATAGACTGCTGCTAAGAATCAACATCCTCAGAATTTAATAGGAATTTGAGCTTAAAATCTCACAGCTCTTGTGACTTCTAATATATGTCTATGTTTTCTCTCAGCAACTCCATTTCCTTGAACACATATTCACATACAGAGTTTACAAACTCTATTCCATTATCAGTTCTGACTATCTTTACTGTTTTTTCAAATTGAGTTTTGACATATTTAAGAAAACTCTGAATCAATACACAAACATCAGATTTTTGTTTCAGTAAACATATCCATGTCATTCTTGGATAGTCATCTACAATAGTCCGAAAGTATCTATTTCCATCCCATGTAGGTACTCTATATGGTCCCCACATGTCTATATGTATTAGGTCAAAGCAATTTCTACTCTGAATACTACTTGTAGGAAAGGGTGACCTAGTTTGTTTGGCACATGAACACACTATGCATTTGTTCATTATATCTTTGATTGTTTCTAAATCTGCTTGAATCAGTCTTTTTAATACTTGAGTAGATACATATCCCAATCTTCTATGCCACAAGCCTATATCTATGTTTCCAGCTTCAATTGTCTCATTACTTCTTGCAGTTAATGCCTTCAATTTCTCTTTTTTTCTTGAGTCAGTGTATAGAAGATAAAGTCCACCATCCTCTTTACCAATCCCCTTCACCTTCCCAGTAAAGAGTTCCTGAAACACACAGAAATCAAGAAAGAAAGTAGTTGAGCACTGTAACTCTTTGGTTAGTTTTGAGACTGATAAGAGATTATATTTAAAGTATGGAACATAAAATACATTAGTTATTAAACTATCTTCTAATATTGAGTTGGATCCTATATGTGTAACTGTTGTAATACCTCCATTAGGCAGTAAGCTTTTCTTTGAATTTTCGGTTTCTGTAATTGTATTTTTCTTTAAAAGATTTATGTCTGAGACCATGTGGTTGGTAGCACATGTATATATACTCTATTGTTTAATGAAATTAGTAATAGAGTTGTTTCCGTACCTGCGGCATTTGCTGAAGATGCAGGATCATTAGATGCATTTTTGTTCAATAGTTGAAGAATCTGTTCATACTTTTTTTTTGTCAGGACATAGTTTGCCAATTGGTTCATAGAATTATCATTGCTTGAGTTATTTGTACTGCCTTCAGTACTTGAATTGTTTCCATAGTTGAATATGAACCCTTGTTGACCATCTTGACTTCCTGAATTTTGTCCAGTATTGCATCTTTCTGTTAATACATTGGCATTGTAGGTTGCACTAGTATTTGTGTTACCATTTCCTTTCATTTTACTCTTCTCTATTGGTAACCAACTACCTTATAGCAATTTTCCTTGTTATGTCCCTTCATTTTGCAAACTTCACAAAACAGATAAGCATTTTGTCTAAACCTTTGATTATAATTCCGAGATCCTCCAGTTTTAGAATACATTGCTGCTTCATAACTTCCCATCTGAACTGTAGGATTAGCACCTAGAATCCCTGTCGTTGCAGCTACAGATTTTTGTCCTTCATCGCTGACAATTAATGCATATGACTGATTAACAGTAGGAGTAGGACATCTCATCAGGATTTGGCTTCTAGCTTGTGAGTAAGAATCACTTAGTCACATCAAGAATTGATATAGTTTTAATTCTACAGATAAGCTACAAACTCTCTTGATTTTGGACAATCACATCCTGGAGCTGGTGTCCCGTCCCCTTTTTCCAACTCCTTTCGGGGTCGGTCAAGGGTTTTTGACATTGTTGGGACAACTCGTTTCCTTTTGGGAAGGAGTTTGCGAGTTTTGAAGAGTCGCCACCTAACGAGTTTAAGGTGCGTTAGAGCACCTAACTTTTACGAACAAGTTTTGATAACCAAAGATAGGGTAAGGGCTTGAAATTATTCCAAGGGGAAAGTGTTAGGCACCCTTCAGAGTCCACAATTGTGGTTCCCCACCAAACAACTTTTGTGAATTTGTACAAGTAGAAAATAAGCAAAGGGTTTTGAAAAGATTCGCAGTCTAAGCACACATGTGCTACTAAGTCTGAAAATATTTAATGTACATGTAGGCTTTGAAAAGAATTACATTCTAAACATGGATGGAGGATGTCCTAGGTTATTTGTAAAACGGATCACATTAATGCAATACCCGATATGTCACTCCTCAAAGAGGGGCTACAAGTGGTATTAGCGCACCGGTAATCATATCTACCATTCCCACCCCTAAAGGTGATTAAAACGAGTGTTGGTCTACGACCTCTATTGCGTGTTGTTACACATCCCTTCCTAATAGTCCTGGAGGAGTTTAGGACCTCTATCTTATGAGGGATGTTCTAGGAAGACTCTTAGGTTCAAAGGCAAAATGCTAAGGCGGCAGATAAAACAAATAGGACTGCAATTAAGGGAGAACACAGAAACCAGATCAAAGGCTCAAATATACCTCCACAAGTAATGCACACAGACAACACGACTCATACACAACTAAGGTCCACATTTAGTTTCAAACCCTAAAGCATGGTATCTAGGTGTTAGAACATAAAATGAAAAAACAGACTTGTTCCACAATTCAGAGAAGGAGTTCTAATCAGTTTTGCCTGCCGATTTTAAACCTGTTGGCAGTTAAGCAGTATACATAAAGAAGCATATTTCCAATTTTTAACAATTTTAGCACCTAAGGTTTGCCAAGGTGTAAGACAATGTTCCAGTTATCAGAGTTATTGCAGAAGTTGTTACGAGTTGTTTTATCTAAACATGTTGTACTTAGGTGTTGCAGAAATACATAATTATTACCAGTTGTTTGGAAATATGGTGGAACTGTTTTTTAGGCCTTTTTCATGTATCAATAATTAAACTAGGCGTAGAATGAGACCCTAAAATATGATATCTAATATGCACATATAGAGATGCAACATGACTTGTATGCAGAATTCCTAGGCAGGATTTCTAAGTATACACTACATGATTGCAGAGTTTCCTAAGGCAGGATTTCTAGATGCATCACAATATTACAACATTATTAGGCCTGATTTGCATGAGTAGCAGATTTATATTAACGTTTGTCCTAGAACATGATTTTATAAATAATAAACGATAGTACCAAAAGGAGATGCTAAAACAGTAGACGTGAAACCTAGGAGGCATGAAACCTAATGCATGATATTCTTTACACACATTAGTCCTAAACATGGGTTCTATTGCGCATATAGAAATGTAAACCTAGAAGCATGATTTCTACCCTTTAATAACTATAGCATGCATATTAACCCTTACCTTTCACTATCCACCCCCAGAGTTGTTTACAATAATTATTACAAACCCATTTGCACAAATTACATGATTGAAATGAGAAAATAAGAAGTTATACTATAGGGAGCCTACTGATAGGCCCAGAATCTCCGGAATGTCTCAATGCCATTGGTTCACAACCTTTCACATGATCCATGTGTGTCAAAGTTCCCTAAGGATCTCAAGGGACCCCGGGCAGTGCTCACACCCAGATTCATAACCAACTGAGTAAGTGTAGTGTGGAAAAGCCAGCTCTAATGTGTCAGAGTTCAGAGGAAGCTCATATGGGTCCCTAAACAGTCACACATTAGAGGGGCAAAATCTAGATTTCTAAGAGTGAGAGTGAGAGTGCTTGACGTAGTTTTGAAAGAGTTGAGTTGGAAATAGTTTTGGAAGTGACTGATTTGAAATAGATTTAAAAAAAAAACAGAAGAATTTACTTTTACTGAAAACAGTTTGGAAGAAAAAGGAATAGGACAGTTAACAGCTCACAACCAAAACAACATGCATAGTTCATGGAACAAACACAAACAGGGAAGGGGGGCTTGGGGACAAGTAAGTCACACAATAGGAACAGATTTGCACACATGTTAACCCCAGAGAAGTATTAAAGTACTACATGCTTATAGTCACAACAATAGTCTATCACAAAGTGTTTATGCCAGGCACTTAGCAACATTAAGATTGATGGGTGCTAAACAGAGTTACACATTAGGTCCAGGGTGTCATGGGTACATGATTATAGTGTTAGGAATCATGGGTAAGGCAGAATCATAGTGAAACATGTAAGAAAGCAATAAACATGCTGAACTAGAGGGGAAAGAAGGAACACATAGACAGAATAAGTATGCTAATTGCAAAGTAAACAACAATTACATAAGTAAAATCATAAGAGAAACAAAAGGAAGTGCAGTACAAACAGAAACATATTGCTTTGGATGCTGTAATTTAAACTGAAAACATACCAGTTGAATGAGAGGAATAAGTGCAGATTAGTAGAGCAGTAAAGTGAAGAGAAGTAGAGCAGTAGTTTGTAGAGTAATAGAACAGTAGAGCAGCAGAGCAGTAGAGCAATAGAGCAATATAATCACCCAGTCTTGGCTTTCAGCCGACTGAGTAACAAGTAAACAACAAGAGAAGCAAGAGAGTATGCGTGTGTGTGGAAGAGAGAGCTTAGAACAATGTATATGTTTGTGTCCCATGCTAAAGAGAGAGTAGAGGTACTTCTAGTTTTAGGACAGGAAGGAAAATAAGGTAATAAGTGCTAACTTAGCACAACTGTGAAAATAATACAAATCAGAATCAATTAAAGACCCGAACTCCCTTTAATTAGGGAGTCCTAGTTCAAACGGACACAATTAGTATCAAATAAGGAAAGAATCAACTACGAGGCTGATTTTACCCTAATAGGAGTAGTAAAAGCATGTAGCATGTAATAAAGACCAAATACAGAATATTTCAAGTAAGAAAAGTATATGTTAAATAATTGAAAGCATATTTGTGCACATAAATAGGGTAGAATAAAATTTAATTCTGGAAAGTAGTCAAAAGAATCACGAATGACACTGAAGATCAGAGTGAATCAGTACTAACCAAGGAAGGTATCACATAAATAAGGAGGCAATTCGAAAATCAGTACAGAATTATAAGGGACATACATAAAATCATAGATTCAAGGAAAATATCACAGCTTTACGAAGATATGCACAGAATCAGTAGAGTATTAGGTAAACAATCATCAAACGAGTAATCATACTTACTAAACAATAAATAACACGAGAATCAGAGAAGCCTTAAGCGAGCAATTAGATAAACAGTAGAAGATTGAAAACCCTAACAACAAATTAAAGCGAAAAGCATAGAACACATAGAAAGTCCAGAAGAAACATACAGATTAGGTAGACGAACTCAAACCCTAAAAATTGGGGTTTCAACAGAATAACTAGGGTAAAAGGGAAGACTCAAGCAAACGTTTAAAATCATACTGAGAATCATAAGTTAGTACTGAAAATCAGAATATAAGGCATTTTAAAAAGGGGTTAGGAAACTCTAGTTTTTAAAAATGAAGAACCGTTCATAAAACATGAGATTTTTTGGAAGAAAACGTGTAAAAACCTTAGGATACACATAGATCTATCACAGATCTAAAAAATCAGAAGATTTTAAAGCTAGGGTCTCTAGAGAAAACCCATAAAGGAGAAGAAAACTTAAGAATCATCGGTCTTTGGCCTAAAAATGTAGAGGTCTTACTCGAAAGGCCATAGGTGGCCGGAAAATATGGCATGAGGCCGGAGACGGGAGTGAACCGCCTCAGGGTCGCTTGAGAGCCTCCACCGGTGACACAGGTGTGAAAGATGGAGCCATAAGGTCGATGAGAAGTGGAAACTTCATAGTTTCCGGCGAGGAGGTGGCCGGAGAGGGGAGGGATAGAGCTCAAGGACGAAGGTTCTAGAAAGAGGTGAGAGCATTCAGAGAGGTAGGTGAGAAGTGAGACGGGGGAAAAATGAAGCGGGAGGGGGGGTAGTCTTTAGGAGTTATCAACGGCTCAGATCAAATGGGGATTGGGCCGGGTATATTTGTAAGGTTGGGATGGGTTATTAATTGGGTTAGGGGGTTTGGTTTAAATTAGGCTAGAATTATAATTAGAAATGGCTAATTGTTAAATACCCCCTAAAAATAGATAAATAATTTATAAAAATAGTTAATAATTATAGAAAATGAAATTGATGCTAAATAAATTAATTTTAAATAATTAATAAATGCTTAGAAATACATATGGCTAATTATTGAGTAAATATAGCATAAAATATATAATTAGGCTATAATTACAAAAGTATTGCAATTATAGTCAAATAGTGTCAATTTGGCTAATTTGTGAAATAATTGAATCTTAATAGGACCAAAAATAATATATTAAACCAAGAAATATTTTGAAATCATCTGTAATGCAACTTATGATTAATTATTAAAAATAAAAATGCTAGGTTAATTAAAAAATAAATTAAATAAAATATGGAAAAATTATGGAAAAATATCACTTGTTATGAAAAACCTAATTTTGAAGGTATACATGCAAATTTAAAATAATTTGAGGAAAAATTGGG
The DNA here is from genome assembly GCA_005239495.1 of Nicotiana undulata. Taxonomy (NCBI): domain Eukaryota; kingdom Viridiplantae; phylum Streptophyta; class Magnoliopsida; order Solanales; family Solanaceae; genus Nicotiana; species Nicotiana undulata. Next base: position 93,637 of record ML259498.1, on the reverse strand, counting down.
TATCAACAGCTGGTATTAATGCTTCAAACTCCCATAGATCTTTTAATTTTGAGAAGTACACTGACACATATGTTGTTCCTTGTGTAAGTGTAGCAATTTCTTTGTGGAGATTAAACGTTCTTGAGCCATCGATCTTGTTGAATCTTTCAGCAAGATACCACTTGTGCACTAGATGCATACATGATTCCACCAAGTAGCCCTTTTGCAACTGAATTCATAATCCAAGAAAGAACAATTGCATTCACTCTCTCCCAATAATTCATCATCATTTCTGGGAATCTTTCCTTCTTGTATGTGCAATCTACTAACCCCAATTTGTTCTATCCCAACAATGCAACCCTCATTGATCTGAACCAAATAGAATAGTTCTCTATTCCAGTTAATTGGAAAGAAATTATCTGGATCCCACTCACATCTGCAGGAGACAAGAACAAGGGATGATTGTAGTCAATTCCATAGACTTGATTCCCTTGATTAACTTCACATGGTGTTGCATGTTCATTTGGAAGATGATTTCCTGAGGTTTGGACCACTGTATTGCCATTCATTGCCATTTTCCTTTATCTTGATCGAGATTAGAACAGAACAATAAAATTTTGAAAGGAACAAGAACTATTTCTGACTTGAATTTTTTTTGGATTGTGATGAGCTACACCAATGTATCGTGTTGGCTCTGATACCATGAAGTTATTCACTAGAACAAGATAAACACTTGATTGAATTATCAATCAATCCAGTAAGAAGAAGAAGAAGAACAATAGGAAGCAGTATGATGATGAAGAAGAAAACAGACGTGTATAGAGAGAGAATTAGTGGAGAGGGATTTTCATTTCATTTCAATGAATTAACCTTTACAATGTAGTGTTGTGTATATATATAACAATTTCTTAAACCTTTCATTAACCATCTAACTAACTCTTAATCCTAACTTAACTAATTCTTCTAACAATCATTAACAACTTTAACTAACTTTTAACAACCTAACTATACAAAGACTATTCTATCCCTACTTTATTTAACATTTTAGACTCAATGAAAAAAATTAAAACACCAGAAAGAGTTTGAAGTGTTTATACCAAAACAATTTGGTGGTTGAAGCATCATTGTTCAAAGTGTACTGTTATAGTATTAATCCCTATGTTTTTGTAGTCCTTGTTGCTATTATCTCAAAACTTGTAAGCTTAAGTAGAAATTTGAAAAGTTCTAAATTGTCTTTGTTTTATAAATTATGGATAATAAAAGTTTTTATAAAGTGGATTTGTTTATTTTCTTGGAAATGTTATTAGCATTTTCTAACCAATTCACACACATTTTAGTTATTTTAATATGATAAAATTATTTTTGTGAGAGTATAACTTTACTGTCATAGTCGGTCTTTAATGTGCCAAAAAATAATTTATATATATATTTTTATTATAGTGTGTAAAATGATTAACCATACATGAATTTGTTGGGATCGAATTAACATGATGCATGCGGAAACTAACAATACAAAACTTGATGAACGATAAATCATGACGACAAAAGAAATATATACTAAGCTAAGCATAATAATTTATAATGGTTTGGACAATAGACCTACATATGATAAAACTAATATAAAAGAAGAAAAACTATTGAGAGAAACCCCCCCCCCCCCCCACCCCCCCCCA
>ML259498.1:72633-91719 GCA_005239495.1 Nicotiana undulata | reverse complement strand
GTGCAAAACTTGTCTTCCAAGAAAAAGATAAGACATATTAAGGAGATTTAATCCTTTTAGGAGTCTTTTTTCCATTCCTTCAAGAAAAATAGTCCTAATATAATTAGAAATTCAGGGCAAAATCCTAACAATCTCCCCTTGGCCTGAATTTTCTTGACAAAGTTGATTCATCTTCTTCACATAATCTTCATCACTGCTGCTTGCCATGATTAAAAATCGGTATAGGTTGAAAATCTTGGTATTGGTTAAAAGAAGCCCAAGTATGGGTTAAAAGGAGCCCACGTGTTAAGAATAAACATGGGGTTAAAAGAAGCTCATGCATTAAAAAGAAGCATGAGTTAAAACTGGCATTGGAACTCATGCGTCGCAAGTAGGCATGACTTAAAACTGGCATTGGTTAAACCGACCAAAATATGAGTTAGAAAGAGTTTTTTTTTCCAATAAAGATGCAGCAACAAGCGTTTTGAATACAATTTTGATTGTAAATTTCTCTCCACATGTAGCATGTTGAATAAATCTTCATATTCGTCTTGATCTAGACACGCATTGAATTTGTCTTCAACCTCGTTCAACCATTGACTCTGAACCATTGGCTCTGATACCACTTGTTGGGATCGAATTAACATGGTGCATGCGGAAACTAACAATACAAAACTTGATGAACGATAAATTATGACGACAAAAGAAATATATACTAAACTAAGCATAATAATTTATAATGGTTTGGTCAATAGACCTACATATGATAAAACTAATATAAAAGAAGAAAAACTATTGAGAGAAAAACCTCCCCCTAAACAAAACTCTTTAATGACTACATTGTGGATGCTTTTGTTGTTTTTTTCTTGTGAGAAGTAGAGATCGTTAATTTATAGAGGTGCAAAACTTGTCTTCCAAGAAAAGGATAAGACATATTAAGGAGATTTAATCCTTTTAGGAGTCTTTTTCCATTCCTTCAAGAAAAAGAGTCATAATAGAATTAGAAATTCAGGGCAAAATCCTAACAGAATTAACCCCCCAAAAAACCCCCAAGAAATAAACATGATTATGCAAAATTCTTTATAAATGCTATTGAGCTATGTCAATTGCCAAGGGCCCAAGAAAAGTATCAAACATTGACTCATATATTGATCAAAATCACAAGAGCAATCTTAAATTCTTAATTGCTTTAATAATGTACCAAAAGCATTCGTTTTTTATTCTACCATCCTCTTTCAATAGAGGGAAATAGTTCAATAAGTATAAAAAAAAATAAAAAAAAAAGGACAGCACGATGCACTAAAAAGAAAAAAAAAAGACTCTAAACAAGTGCCTACTCTTAAAGAGTCTCTCTTGTTATTATTAATTCATTGCTTGTATTAGCTAATTTCTTTTTCATTTTTCCTCCACTTAACCATTTTCATGGCTTAATAAATAGAGAAAAACCTATATTATATGGTCAATAAACTGCCGGAATCTCGCTTTTCGTCGCCGAAAATCCGTTGCCGGAAGTCATCAACCATCATCGGAAGTCCTTGCCGGAGGGAAACTGTTGGCTCCCATCCTAAAAGTTGTTTTGCTTTTGTAATGTCAGGTTTCCTCTTGTGGGGATCATCTTCTGTATTTGGCCTAAATTCTATCTTTGCATTTGGATCTATTGTTTCTTGCACCACCTGCAAATATTTGTAATAAGTACGGTCGGATTTTTCTATAACAATATTCCTATATAATAGTCATTTACTATAAAAGCGGAGTTTTCCTCGGAACCGAATATTATCTTATGTTGTAATATATGTCTTCTATAACAATACTTCACTATAACATAAAAAAATATCGAAATAAACAAGGTTGTTATAGAGAAGTTTGACTGTACCATTCATGTATCCAGAAACAAAGTAATGAATGTCAAGTCCAATAAAAGATAATATGATTTTCATGCCTATTTTTCAAACTTTTCCTTGTTTGCTTGTACTATCGATCGTGTGTCCGACTTGTTTTCTGGCTAGCTTCTTTATGACAAGCGTTATCATAGCTTAGCTAGCGCTATATCTCACTAATGTCAATTGCCTTATATCGAATTCCACACTCTTTTATTTGGTTATAGAAGGATTCAATAACCCCATTGTGGCCGTTTAGTATGAGGTATAAGAAGGTATAGTGCTGATATAAAAATGTAATACGATTTAAATACTTTGTTTGGTTAGCAAATCTAGTATAAGTTATCTCGTGATTAAATTAGTACCGAGATAACTTATACCTTGTAGAAGAAGGGGTAATTAGTGCCCGAATAACTTATACCTTCTTCGTAGATTTTATGCAATTATCATTTTTAATACAACATATCAAACAATAGATAAAAAACAATATCAGGATAATTTATCCCAGCATAACTTATCCCCGGCATAAGGCGTATTCAAACCGAGCGACTGCTTTATGTTTAGGACTCATTAAATGTATATGTCAAATGGTCCTAGCAAACTATCCAACTCTACTCAGAGTCGCATAGATATACTTATTTCACCCAATAACAACATCAAGGTGCATATTTTGGTGCAGATACTATGTTTATAATCCATAATAGAAGTTTGTTCGCACGGGGTATTTACACTTTATACCACATCAATAAATGCATAATATATATTTGCACGTAAACTTATTTTATTTAATTATGGTTAATATATATATATATATATATATATATATATATATATATATATATATATTAACCATGATTAAATAAAATAAGTTTAATCATTATTAAATCACTTAACTATGGTAAGTTGATGTGGTTTAGGTGTAAAAGTCTGATGCATAAAAAACATATATTCACATTTTTTCAAGTTTTGGGAAGTCTGAGTCAAAAATATACATGAACATGCAAATAAAAAAGTAGATTTGGCCTGAAAATTGAGTTTTAAGATTAGTAAAGATTAATTTAAAGTCATTTATCTATAATACCTTAGCTAATTCAAGCATGGTGAATTCACCAGGATTCCCAAGATTGAAAGGACCAACATGATCTCCTTCCATCAACCTCATCAAACCTTCTACCTGTATAACATTAGAGACAAAACTATAATTTGAAGTTTATGGGTTCTGGATTTGCCACAAAAGTCATAGCTCGACTTAATTTTTTGGGTTAGCAATTAAATATTTATATATATATATATATATATATATATATATATATATATATATATATATATATATATATATATATATTTAATGAGTTTTCTTATATAAGTATAATGTTTAAGCAAAAATGATGAGGTTTGACGAAACATCCGCACCATAGGCTAGCTCTGCCTCTGTATTAGGGGTGTTCATCGGTCGGTACGGTATGGTATTTAGATAATTCGGTACAGTATTTTCGGTATTCGGTTTTCTAAAATGCTATACCAATACCGTACCTAATTAAATTCGGTATGGTTCGGTTTTTAGCCTTTCAGTTTCGGTTTATTCGGTACGGTAACTTCGGTTTGTTCGGCTCTAAAGCAACTTTTTGAACGTAATATTTAGGGGAGAAAAAATATCTAAACTAGCCGGCAAAATTAAATTATAACTAGTCAATAACATCAATCTTTTGAATGCAACAACACTAGAAGTAAGGTTTGTCTATGGTCTGCCTAAGTTGAAGTATGATTTGAAAATGGTGGGTTCTAAACCTAAAACTAAAAGGGGGAAACAACTGAGTGTAAGCAGGTAACAAAAAAAATGGGAAAAAAAGGTACGTATAGTGAAAATAAAAGGTGGGAAATATTTTTTTTTTAAAAACTAAGAATAAAAGGAAGTAAACTTTTATAACTTTTATATTTATGCTATATATAATATATATATTATGTAATTTAGTATGTATTTCGGTACGGTATTCGATTATTTTTTTTTTGACTGAGATGAACAAGTGAAGAGGAAATAAAATTTACCAAATCAGAAACAAACTGAAAACTCCTGGTTTGCTTCCCATCTCCATAAACTGTCATTGGCTCCTTTCTCAAGGCCTACATATTTTATATATTCAAATTAAAGTAGTAAATATTAAATAAAATCAAATGCTAAGAATACAATATGGAGATTTTCTTTAATTTTGATAATCAAACACAAACCTGTGCTACGAAATTGCTCACAACACGACCATCATCTATGCACATACGTGGTCCATATGTGTTGAAAATCCTAGCAATCCTAACCTGCCAAAATTCAAAATTTTCCTTTAATTGAAAACTCTTCAGCACGAAAATTAACTAACATAGAGATTAATATCTTTTTATTTGACACAGGAAATTGTTCAAAATTTATGAACTATATGAAATCGCTCAATTTTGTTATTTATTGCACTTTTCGTCCATTCATACGTTTGTAGTTAGCAAATCGTCTCGTATTTATCCTCTATTATTAACTTAGCTTCAGCTTGAGATGGATGGACTTCATGTATCCAAATCCCGAGGAAAAGTTCAAACTTACTCCAATTTACTCTTCTACTTTTGATTATGGTTTAAAATTATGTTAAGGTGGAGCTCCGTTAGGGGTCAAGGCAGGCAAAAACCTTTTTTTATATTATTAATGGCAGGGATAATATAACAACAATAACGTACCCAATATTATTTCGATTGTGGAGTTTGGGGAGGGTAGTGTGTACGCAGACCTTACTCTACCTTGTGAGTAGAGATGATGTTTAATTTCCAATAAACCCTCGGCTCAGGAAAGCATAAGCACTACATTAATGAAAATATAAACAAGAAGAGATAGTACCAAAAAGTCGTATAAAAGCAGAATAAAAACAACAAGATAGTAAGGTGATCAACAAGGAAAGAAAACAACGGTTAGTCATAAAAACCTACTACCAACAGAAAGCGAGACTATATGCCAATTCTATTGTTATGAACGCTCTAGACTACCTACTCTACCACCATAATCCTCGACCTCCATACCTTCATATCAAGGGTCATGTCCTCGGTCAACTAAAGTTACGTCATGTCTTGCCTAATAACCTCTCCCCCACCTCTTCTTTGGAATGGCAGGGACAATATTGGACCAAAAATTTAATGGAGGGCAAAATTGTGCAATTTCTAACAATATAGGGACAAATTTGACCATTTTCTCTTTAACACACATACCAAAAATATATTCTAAGTGTAGAAAATAAACCTCAATGTTGAGTCCTCTATGGTAGTCCATTGTCAAAGTTTCAGCGGTACGTTTTCCTTCATCATAACAACTGCGAACACCTGCTCAATAAATATTAGTTTTGTAACGTCGTACAAACAATCTGCTATCACATGTTAAAATATATGAAATAGTATAAATTTTTTTTAGACTGATAGTATATATAATTTAAATCGAAATGACTCACCAATTGGATTAACATTGCCCCAATAAGTTTCAGCCTGAGGATGCTGCAATGGATCACCATATACTTCACTTGTGCTTGTAAGCAAAAATCGAGCTCCTATTCTTTTTGCTAATCCCAACATGTTCAATGTTCCCATCACATTTGTTTTGTAATATCTATCCAACTTAAAGTCAAGACAAACAAAACCTCCAAAATAGAAATATGATTTACATATTTACAATTATATGCATATAATTAGTTACAATTTACTATATTTTTTTCATGAAAATAATTATCTGCTATAATTAGTTACAATTTGAATAAAAGAAAATGATCATGTATTTTATTTACTGATCTCCTATGAAAATTGTTGTATAATTAAAAGAATCTATAAAATCGACTTTATTGCAAATATAAAGGACAGTCCGGTGCACTAAGCTCCCGCTATGTGCAGGGTCCGGGGAATGGCCGAATAGCGGGAGCTTAGTGCAAATATGGACTATAAAAAAGAGTGAGTATATTACTTGAGTACCTCTAATGCTTAAATGAATTAACTTATATGTACCGACGATGTAAAAGGAATTTTACACTATTAGTATTATATTTTAGTCAGTTATAACATATTATAGCTTGACTTGTTTGTGTATGTAAGAGTTGACTGAGTTAGTTAGGTGAGTGGTTTTTACATTGGAGATTAGGATGGAATTCTCCCACCAGCAACCTCCTAAGCCAAAGCTCATCGCACAGTGAACAAGTTACTCAATGCGTATCAAAGAACAGCGGCTGCGGATTTCCCTGAAAATTTTCCAAAGAAAAAAAACTTGACTACTTACCATGTTGCTAATTTCATTTTTTATGAGCTGCTATGTAGCGCGGACTCTTCAAAAGAGCTGCCACATACGTGTCGGATCTTCAAAAAATATACTACTTTTGGAGGATCCGACGTGCACTTACCATCGACATTTTCGAAAAGTCCGAGCAACATAGATGAGCAGTAACATATATTTACTATTCAGATGACAAAAATATCTTTTTCCTGTTAGTTAGTGTATAAAACTTAAACTCTGTGCTAGAAACATAAACAACAGATCATAGTTCAAAATGTGAAAGGATATGATGGTCTTGACTGGATTATACTTGTAAGAAACAGGAGAAGCTGGACATGCCAAATGATAAATCTGATCAACTTCTAACAATATTGGCTCAACGACGTCGTGTCGAATGAGTTCAAATCTTGGATTCTTGAAATGGTGTAATAAATTCTCTTTTCGACCTGTGAAAAAATTATCCACCACAATTACACTATCTCCTCGAGCTATTAATCTGTCAACCAAATGGCTCCCAACAAATCCAGCTCCACCTGTTACTAATATTCTCAAACTCTTGCTCTTCAATCCCAATGGAACCTTTCCACCTGCAACAAATCAAGAAGTTCACATATTTGAAAGTCGTGTTGTTCGGACTTTTCGAAATTAACGCCGAGTGCGGTGGCGAAGCCACATGGTTACTAGGGTGGTCAACTGACTATCATTCATCGAAAAATTGCACTATGTATATAGATAAAATATTAAATTTTAGAGGTATATAACACATATTGAACATCCTTTGTTGTCGAATTTTTTTTTCCGCTTCTTTTAAATTTGAATACCCTTGAAAATATTTTTAGCTTCGTCACTGGTCGAGTGCGTGTCAGATCTTCTAAAAAATAGTAGTACATTTTTGGAAGATTATTTTAGACGTTCCAACACGAGTTTGACAGTATTTTTAGAGGGTTCGAGCAACATAGACTGAAAGGAACAAATTCGCTTTATGTATATTCAATCAACTACACGACATAATTTTAAGATAGTGAAAATCGGTTATATAAATTCTTTATATATGTATTCCATACTATTTGCGTTCATTTTATTCTAATATTACTCAATAATTGTCTTTTTTAAGACTTTTAAAAAATTATAAATTCTCTGAATCTCGTATTTATTCCTACCTTCAACGAGTCAAATGCAACAAGAGTTTAACTGAACCCATTATTTCTCAAATCGGATATACTACATTCTGTTTAGTAATAAAAACTTTAAAGATTGAATCTATCAAATTTAAATTATGAATCGCCTGTCTATAACAACAATATACATTCCTATCCAAAATAAAAAGACTCATTTCAAAGAATAGCATTCATGAATTGCCATTTAAGAATCGACGTAGTAACCTGGAATCAAATAAACTCATTATTTCCGACTCAAGTTATATATACACATGACAAAAAAGCATATATTATACGAATAATAAGATCACATCAATTCTGCACTCATTAACTTTAAAATCTGAATTCGCCGTAACCATACCTGCATTAATGTTGTGGTCAGCTTCATCAACCAATTCATACGCTATTCTTCGTGGAATCGGATTCGAAACAAATGTATTTGTATCTTGAATATGATCAATCTTAAACTCGGACTTCAACGAAGAAGAAGACACAGAAACCAGAGATAAAATAACAACAGACAGGCCAATTCCAATCAAAAGACAAACAAGTCTTTGCTTTTCAAGCACATATTGAATTGGATATTTCAATGAAAATCTCTTCATGTTGTTTTTCTTTACATAATTTTTCTGAAACACCTCATTATCAGTTCCCATGTTGGCTCTTTTTTGTAAATAAAATTCTCTCTCTCTCTCTCTCTCTTTTTCTTTCTCTCCCTCTTTTTAAGATCTAAAAATGTTGTTTGTTAATTTTGGATGAGAAAAACAATTAAGAAGAGAAATCGAAGATGGCGGTGAATGAAGAAAGTGGAAGCATTTGCATGAATTTTCGCCTTAATAAGATGGATGTCTGAGGTGACTACTGGCTTTCTTCACTAATTGCTTTTTAGCAAATTAAGCTATTCCACGTGTAATTTTATATATATTTTTTTTGGTGAGAATTCATATACCCGACCTTGATTTGTCTGGAATTGTAACGTAGTTATTGGTCTTGTTATTATAGATAACTTCTAGTACATTTTGTTACGTTTTTCTCTTTATTTTGTATAATGATAACCGACGCTACAAAAAAAACAAGAATTAGGGGCGGCAAAAATTCCGTAGGTATACAGTAAGATTTGTTGCTAATCCGATTTAACAACATATTATCAAAAAGGGGAGAGCGTAATTGAGAAAGTTAATGCCATGTGACCAGGAGGTCTCAGGTTCGAGCAGTGGAAACAACCTCTTATAAAAATATAAAGCTAAGGCTGTGTACGATAGATCCTTCATCCTTGTGGTCCGGCCCTTTCTCGAATCCCACACATAGCGAAAGCTTAGTGCACCGGGCTGCCCTTTTTTCTACCTCAAGTTTCTAATTCCCCTACACAAAGTGAGATATTAATTATATTATCCTTCTTTTCTTTAGCTACTTTATATATATATATAAGAATTCATATACTCGACCTTGATTTGTTTGGGGTTGTATTCTCATATGCTTGAGCTTGATTTGTTTGGGGTTGTATTCTCATATGCTTGAGCTTAACTTAGTTGTTGTTCTTGTTATTATAGATAATTTCTAGTACGTTTTGTTTCTCTTTATTTTGTATAATAATAACCTACACTACCAAAAAAACAAAAATTAGCGGGGAAAAATTCTGTAGCAAAACAGTAAAATTCATTGCTAATCTTATTTATCGACAAATTATCAAAAAATTATATTTACGAGTGATTTAGCGATAAAGTTCGTAGCCAATTTTAAATTTTTTTTAACGGTGCGTACACAATTTTTCTTGTTTTGTTTTCTTTTTGCAAATATTTTCACTATACACGTGGGATGTCATACTTTTTGTATTCATCATAATCAAATGTCATTTTGTCATTTGGAGTAAAATGAAATTCTTAACTGGCTTTGGTGCAAAATAAGTAACTAATTTTGTCATTTCATGTCATGTGGAAAGGGCCACAGTAAAAACTGAAAAAGGAGATGGAGTAAATTTGGTCCTAAATTAATCGAGTATGTAGTAAGTGTTCTTTTATCAAATTACCTGTAATGACACAATAAACTATTTTAGGTTTATGTAATAAAAAGAAAAAGTTCATCCATCAACTTTACCCGACTATTAAAGACATAAAATGTAATATACAATATATAGTTGGTCGATTGATGGAAGAAACATCAAATATATTCTAAACCTTTTAATTTCTGGTCGAATAAACGCAAAATAACAAAGGAAATTCACGACTTGAACAAGCTAAACTCTTAGGCAATAAATTCTACCTCATTAAGAAGAGTCAGTAAGAAAGAGGGATCAATTTAAAGAAATTCATGTTGATCCCGGTACATATAGGATCAACTATATATATATATATATATATATACTTTTTGACCAGCGAATGCAATTAATTTACAATCTCAGAAGTCATAATTGAGCAGTTCACGGGTGTAAAACAACAAAACTAGAAAATGAGGGGTTTTGATACAATTAAATATAGTAGTGGGTCTCAAACGTAAATATCAACTTCTTCATCCCTAAGCTAAATTCACATTTCTTGGTTTTGCTCTCTCTTTCTGCCTTCGAAACACCAGTACACTTCTCACGCTGCCGTATTCACTCCCCTCCGGTGAGTCCTCCCCCTCCTCCGTAGCCGGCGGTGGCATCATCTCGGCAGTGATTTACATCTGTATCTATTTCTTATATTTTCTTATAAGATAAAACCTTCAAAATATTTAATTTTTAATGTTTTTTTAGCTTGTGAGTTTTTATTTTTTATTTTCTAAATTCTATCTGCATATATTTGCTTATTTATATTTAGTTTTGCTCTTATTTCTGTTATGAATTGTGCCAACTCTAATTCTATCGGAGCTAAAATATCTGGTGAACTAAGATTTAGGAATTAGGGTTTTAGGACTTGTATGTAACTAAAATTACGTGAATTTAAGTTCTTGAAATCAGTTACGTTGCTATTTGAATCTTGTGGTTGTACTTTATCCATTTGTGAGTCGCTTTTTTTTTTTTTGCTTGTAAATTACTAAATTGTGAAGTAATTGGAGCTGAAATTGTCTAGTTAAAGGATTTCTGGAAGTGAAGAAGTTCTAATGTATATCAGTTAAATGTGAATTAAATCCTATTCCGGTTTTATTCATAGCATTTTATCGGGTAATGTAATGGATTTTTGGTTATCGGCTGTATGAATCTTCTATTTTAGTTCCATTTTATCTGGTTCCGTTTCATTTGCATACTAAATAATTTCCTTTAAGGCAAATTAAGGAATCTCTAAAGTTAGAAGTTCTGTAAAGATCGCACTTATCCTTACATGAAGAAATAATGAATGCCTTATTAAAAGGAAACAAAGGAAGAAGAAAGAAGCACAAAAGAATGAAGCATCACCCCTATTATTTTTATCTGTGATTGTAGTTACATTGTATTTCTAAAGAACATAAGTACACATTATTGTAACTGCTACTTTATGTATAATCTTTATTTGAAATGTTTTAGTTAGAGTTTGCAAATTGTAGTAACTGGAATCTTTGTGATTCACCGCATGCCACCACAGCATATTTGTGATTTGAACTTTAAATAGCTGTATTTGTTTTCGAATTCAACTGAATACTGTAAAGTGGAGATGATAGGAAAGTTAGAATGTGAAAGTTAGAATGTGCTGATGAATAGAGCTGTTGCTGGATTTTGCTTGCTGGTTAGCAAGGTTCTACAATTTCTATGCTTGAAAATGAGAACCTTTCAGATGACAGATCACCTCTAGTTGTAAATGAAGAAACAATTCTCTAGTCTAGCAAAAATAAGATCGCCAAAGGAAAAAAGACAAAGAATAACAATGAGGCCTCTGATAGTTTTCTGTCCAATGAAACAACGTTTTGTGATTAAGCTACTTTATGTGTAAACTCAATGCCTTGATTTTATATATACATTGCTTAATTGGCTGTCTAATGTAACTGTTTCGAGCATGATTTTTTCTTTTTATGTCTAATTTCAGACTTGAAAATTACTGACATCTGAAGAAGTATCAAAGAGCAGCTGAAAAATGTCTCGAAAAGGACTGATGGAGCAGGACCTGAGCAAGTTGGATGTGACAAAGCTGCATCCACTTTCACCAGAGGTTATTTCTCGTCAGGCTACAATAAATATTGGTAAACTGATGACTATTTGAACACTTGAACCCTGTTTTCACTGACATGTTTCTGTATGTAGACTCCAGTTTGTTTTTTTAGGGATTCTTTGAGAAACTCTTTTACACATTACTGGCATCAGCCTGAATTTAGCTTCCTCATCCAGGTACCATTGGCCATGTGGCTCATGGGAAATCAACAGTGGTAAAAGCTATATCTGGCGTGCAGGTATGCCTTTGTTTTGGAATCTGGACCTTCACTTAAGTATGTCTTCTTTTTTGTCAGTTTCTTTCTTGTTATAAAAGAAATAATACGTTGATCATTTCTTATAAAACTATAATACTAATACATTGATCGTTGTAACTGTAAATATATGTCCTTATATTACTTTTGAATTTATGGATAAACCATTTTGAGCATGTTTAAAATGCCAAAGAATTCTGTGCAGCTATATTATGGCATGAATTGAACCTCATGATTATGGTAAAGTTCTCTGGAATAATTAGCTTTTGAGATCATTGATGATTTGCATGTGTTTTTGGCTCGTACCCAATTGATTGCCTTGATAAGTTGACCATCAAGACAGTTTTGTCTGATTATGTGTACCTATTTTGATCTCACTGCATTTGTTACAAAGAACTGATGCTATGAAAATTTTAAAAGCTAAGCGCATGACTGATTGGGGCAACCTCAGAGTCTATTGTCCTCTAGAAGGAAACTAATTTATCTGCCTTGCCATATTTATGCAGACTGTTCGTTTTAAAAATGAGCTAGAAAGAAACATCACAATTAAGCTTGGATATGCTAATGCTAAGATATATAAATGTGAAGAAGATCGCTGTCCTAGACCCATGTGCTACAAGTAAGTACTTGAAATTGAGATGGAACTGATACTTGTGCTCATTTGGTTGCTATGCTGTAACAATATCCTTTTTCAGGGCATATGGAAGTGGAAAAGAAGACAGTCCAATGTGTGATGTCCCTGGTTTTGAGAACTGTAGGATGAAATTGCTGAGACATGTATCGTTTGTTGATTGTCCAGTAAGTTTCTCACCTACCATTTACGGTATATATTACTGCCATTTTTACTTGAGTATTGGGTCACTTGAGAGGATGATAATTTTGTGTGTCTGATCTAATGCGGATATGATAATTCCAATGAAAATCTTAAGCTGTCATAATTAAGGTAATACACCAGAGTGAAGATATCAAAATATCTTTAAATGGACCAGTGCTGTTTTATTTTCTGAAGTTCTCCATGCTCTGTCACATCTTTAGCATTCATGCTATTTGCAGTTCCGAGTAGCTTTGTCTTGGATTTAAGGAAAGACTAGGAAATTTATTTCCCTTAGTTTCTGGATCCTAACTGCCTCGAGGGCTTTAATCTAGTGGCAAGAGCTTAGCGCGTGATGTGTGGGTTAGGGGAACGTCACGGGTTCGAGCCCCGCCACAGGCAAACGCCTGATATTTAAGCGGAGAAGGGTAGAGGAGCTGGCCCATTCTCGACCGAGTTTCGAACCGTGCGCCACGGGTCCTTGAGGACTTCTCAGTTATAAAAAAATTGCCCATAAAAAAGGAGAAAGTTTCTGGCTACTATTTAGTCTATCTTCAGAACTAGAATGGCTTTTCTTGGAATGAGCGGGTTTGGTTATGTTTAGTTGGTGAATCTCATATCTGCATCTGTTACCTCCCTGAGAATCTGTAAATGTTTTCTTATGATCTCAGGTTTTTTGGATATATAAGCCTGTGAACATGCAGTAGATTTTTTACCACATTCGTTTATGTCGAGAGATTCTTTCATGTTATTGTCTTCGTAGATGCTTTCAATACTAAGTGAAACTACTTTGTCTTCGTAACTTCCATTGGCTGCATTGCAGCTCACTTTTGGAAATATGAACCCTTACAGTTTTACAAAATAGGCTCCAAACCCAACATGTCTGTTGTCTGATCTGTAGGATTCTTTTTGATCCTATACCTTTATTAAAACTTAAAAGAATAGTACATACGTTATCTACTTATGTTCTTTTGTGTTGTCAGTCTGCACTATTCTTTTGCAATGTGTCAATCTGTAAACACTTCCCCTACATCTAGTCTTTTCCCAGTTACCTGGGTTCATTGTCTGATTTATGGCTGTCAACTAAGACATTTAATTTCCTGATATAGAATGCTTTTGTATTATGAAATTTTCTGCAGGGTCATGATATTCTCATGGCTACGATGCTTAATGGAGCTGCAATTATGGATGGAGCTTTACTTCTAATTGCTGCTAATGAGAGCTGTCCCCAACCTCAGACTTCTGAACATTTAGCTGCTGTTGAAATTATGCGCCTCCAGCACATAATAATTCTCCAAAATAAGGTTGATCTAGTTCAGGAAAATGTTGCCATTAACCAGCACGAGGCAATTCAGAAATTTATTCAGGTTAGTGTAATTGGTTTACCTCTTTACTGTTTCTGTCCTTGATCCTTATGGCTGTATTATTTTACTTTATTTCATTACCTTGTTCAGGGAACTGTTGCTGATGGTGCCCCAGTTGTACCAATCTCTGCACAATTGAAATACAACATTGATGTTGTTGCTGAATATATTGTGAAGAAAATTCCCATTCCTGAAAGGAATTTCATTTCACCACCAAATATGATAGTCATCCGATCATTTGATGTTAATAAACCTGGTTTTGAAGTTGATGATATCAGAGGTGGTGTTGCTGGTGGCAGTATACTGAAGGTATGTTCATATATTCCATAAAGCAAACAAATGCTACAGTCCTACCTTGTCTTCTTTCGCGGTTCATGTTAATTGACCAAGGGCACAAATTACTAACCCAGTAGACGTACTTTTGTTTCTACCGATGCTTATGCGAACCTTCAGAAAGAGATGAAAATCCGATTGGAAGATGATCTGTCAATGAGCAAGTAAATTTTTTCTGCAGGGTGTGCTGAAGGTAAATCAACTTATTGAGGTTCGTCCTGGTATTGTTGTCAAGGATGAGAGTGGCAACATTAAGTGTACCCCAATATATTCAAGAATAGTGTCATTGTTTGCTGAGCAAAACGAACTACAATTTGCTGTACCCGGAGGCCTCATTGGAGTTGGAACAACTATGGATCCGACGCTGACTCGTGCTGATCGATTGGTGGGACAGGTTCTTGGGGAGGTTGGGTCGCTTCCTGAAGTGTTTGTTGAGCTGGAGGTAAATCACTTAGATAACACTTTTTAGAGCAGAAAGAGCATGGCTAAAATTCTTCTTCCAAATGATATCACTTTGTAATGCAGGTAAATTTCTTTTTGCTCCGCCGTCTTCTGGGAGTGAGGACAAAGGACTCAGAAAGGCAGGGTAAAGTCTCGAAGCTGGCTAAGGGAGAAATCCTCATGCTAAACATAGGGTCTATGTCAACAGGGGCTCGTGTTGTCGCTGTCAAGAATGTCTTTGCAAAGCTGCAATTGACATCACCCGTGTGTACCAGCAAAGGTGAGAAAATTGCTCTTAGCCGAAGGATCGAGAAGCACTGGCGTCTTATTGGTTGGGGCCAAATCCAAGCTGGTATTACTCTGGATGTTCCACCTTGCCCCGTCTGAGTGACAGGAAAAAAACTAGTGGAACAACTCGATTTTGGGTATTTAGATGTGGGAAAGCAGACAGTTGCTAGGAACTATTTTTGTCCGGTGTAGGAGAAAAGATTATTTGAAATTTCGGATACTCTATAATCTGCTGTATTTCACTTTCTTATTTGTGACTTCTTTTTCTCTTTTTCTTCTCTTTTTTCCCCCCTTGTGGTTGTACCTTGTAATTCATTATTATTAAGGTGGTTATTCCTATGAGTTCGTCGAAAACAGTAAGCTTGCGGCACATATTTGAACCATCCACATTATTGATACAATTATCCTTGGCAATCTCTATTGCTCTTGTTCATCACAACTAGATGGCATACTTATTTATATTTGCAACTATGTCTTCCTCACAAGGTAGGGGTAAGGTATTATATTCTACCGTTTCTAGACTCTACTTGTGAGAGCACGTTTGGTATATTGTTGTTGTATGTCTTTTTCAAGGGCGACTTAATTCTCTTTTGTAGACCTATCATGTAAAATATTTTGTTAATGGGTGATAGTAGTAAGACTTGAACTTTGAAGAAAATAAATTTCTATTTGTTCTAGTATCACATTAATTTGTGTGATCATCTCATTTGAAATTTTACAGTGTCAAAAGTGGATATTTTTATTATTTATTATATACTTGCAACAACTTGTATACATCATATGCGGGGTACACGTTAGAATAAAGAAAAATTTGACACAAGCACGTCGTGATTACATGAAGGGCTAAAAGTGGTAACCTTTTTCGTGCGTAGAGGCCACCACTGATTACTGAATCATGAATAATCAATGCATCTGAGTTTTCTTTGAGATAGAGAAATAACCTCTTTACCTTTATAACGTTTGGAATAAAATTTGCATACACACTATTTTTATTAAACTTCACTATGTGAAATTACACTGAATATGTTGTTGTTGAATAATCAATTCATTTCTAGGGCTATCATTACGGTGTAGAAAAACGAATTGAAGGACAACTTGGTGTACTAAGCTCTCGTTATGTTCGGGGTCGAGGAAGGGTTGGACCACAAGGGTCTATTGTATGCAGTCTTATCCTGCATTTTTACAAGAAGATGTTTTCACGGCTTGAGTTTTGTACTCTCTTTTGTGTGCCTGTAGTTATATTGAAATTGCTCTTCTCCGTTTGTGGACGTAGGTCACCTTGACCGAACCACGTTAAATTTGTGCCTCCCTTATATGCTTTAATTGCTGTTATTTTCAACTTGCATTATCTTTGTTATTGTCATTATAATTTGTTTAGCTCAATTCCGCACTACCCGGATTTCCGATCCTAACAGGGTGGTTATGGTTCAAGGATGACCAAGTGGACTCAATCATAAAATTGCCACTACACCAATATTTCCACTTTTTGACTATTCATTTCTTATATAAAGCAACTTTTGGCTTGTGTTTCTCTAAATCTCGAAATATTTCACCATTTCTTTTATTAGTATTGACAAGTCTTGGAGTTTACTTTGAATCAAAATGGCTGGAAATATGGCAGGAATACTCTCCAAAACCAGGCTTTCCTTTTGTCTCATTTCCAGGTGAGTTTTATCTTCTGGTACTTATTCATTCCTCTCTCTGTCCAAATTTATGTAGTATTTTTCGCTTCATAAAAATTCAAACTATATGAACTTTGTTCAATCTTATAAGATGCTTTTTTTAATCATATTGATATGTGAAGAATTGCAACGTATAATATTTTTCGTATAGTTTTTGAATATTTACTTTTTAAGTTTAAAGTATTGAGGTAATTTAATTCAATTTAGCTTAAAAAATTAGTTAAAGTGCCTCTCAAGTGCCACATAAATTGGACATCCAGAGGCGGATTAAGGATTTAAACTCAAAGATTACGTATAAATCCCTACGAATGTTCACACGTAAAGATGGTAAATAACTTATCACAACCGGTAAAAGTGCACGGAAATTTAGAGGCGACTTCAAGATTTAAACTCTAGGGATTCAATCTTTAAGGCTTTTAGCTTTGAACTCGTTGTACTTTTAAAGCTGTGAGTTCGTCTTTACCATTTGTTGCAATTTTAGTGAACGTCGTACTTATATGTTGCATCAGCCTCTTGACAACAACATACAAATATATTATAAATTATCAGTATAAAAGGGCAGCCCGTTGCACTAAGCTCCCGCTATGCGGAAATATGGAGAAGGGTCGGACCATAAGAGTCTATTGTACGTAGCCATACGCTACATTTCAAGAGGCTATTTCGTTGACTCGAACTCATGATTTCCTGATCACATGACAATAACTAACCTGTCAGTATATATAAGTTAAAATTCTATATTTATATTGGGGTAAAATTAAGGATTTTAAATCTGTTGATGTTGCTATATCTAATGCTACTTTGGTATAACAGGTGAAATTAATAAAAACATATTATTGAACTTTTTTTTTTTTTGTTTTTTTTTTTTTTGTTTGTAGGAGAGGGTTTGGTGCAGCAGTATCACAAGCAGAAACAGAATCTACAAAAAGGACTTTAAAGAGTAAAGGAAAACAAGAGGAAGAAAAGTCATTATCATGGGTACCAGACCCCATTACTGGATATTACAAGCCTTCGGGTCAGACTAATGGGCCATCTTCGGGTCAGATTAGTGGGCCTCCAGGCCCAAAACAAGAAGAGTAAACAATGGATCATACAACAATCCAAAAGAAAATTATTGCTTATCAATAATAATGAAAGAAGAAAGTGGTTGGCAATGGCCCTTTTGTCTAATATATTGATCATGTGTTTATATCAAATCCAAATATTTATATGTATATATGTTTAGTATGTAAAAGATTGAAGGGGAACTTTGGGGTGACGGTCAAGTTGTTTTCGTGTGATTTATAGGTCACGGGTTTCAGCTGTGGAACCAACCACTGATGGTAGGCTGCCTACATCACATCTCCTTGGGTGCGACCCTTCTCCGGACTCTGGCATGGACATAGAATACTTTGTACACCGGCATGTCGTCTTTGGTAGGTAAAGATTGATGATTGTCACTAGTCACTTTCAGATGCATTTGTTTTTGTTATGTTATGTTTTTGGTATTTTATTTTAAATTAAGGAATCGGATTTGATTTTGAGACAATTGTTTGAAGTTTGTTATTAATAGAATTTGTCTTTGAGTACTTTTTCATTTTTGGCAACAACACACAAATGAATTTTTTTTAGTTTTTCTTCTTAATTCAGTTGCATGATAAATATGTTATAAGTGACTATCTTTTTCTATCTGGATTATTAAAAAGCTACTTTTCAGTTTGATGGAAAAATCTCAAAAATAAATATAAGTAATTAGTAACTTATTAAGACATTTCAAAGAGTTAATACAAGCTGGCTAACATGAATTACTCAAGTTCATCATTTTAACAACATTGGTATTAACTAATCACAATTACAAATCATATAAGGTAATTATGTCATTAATAAGGTAGTCACATTGTTGAAGTTACAATTGGTCCAGCCCAGCACAAAACTGAAGGCCCAACTTGAAATACTTAGTTGTACGTACAAGTTAAGTTACAAGTGTAGCCTTTTCTTTCATAGAGATAGTCATTTTATTAGTTGTATATAGGGGTGGCAAATAGGCGGGTTGGGCTGAATTTGAGCGGGTCAAGATAGGTTAGGTCAATAAATGGGTCATTGCCCAACCCAACCCAAAGTGTACTTGGGCTGGGTCAAGATGGCCTAAACAATGGGTCATAACTCAACCCGCCCAACTTGACCCATGTTTTTGAATCATGCTTATCTTGCATTAAAAATCTTTTTACCTTAAAATGTGTAAGTTGAAAAATATTTTGCGGGTGGGGGTGAGGTAGGGGGTAGAGGGTAGGGTGGGTGGATAGTGAAGAAAAACTAAAAAACAGAAAATTCAAAATACAAAAAAAAGTATAATTTTTTTTTTGAGGGGGTTTGCGCGGGTATGGGGGGTGGGGTGGGTGGTGCACAAAAACAAAAAAAAAATAGAAAAAAAAAAAATAAAAAATACTAAAAAAAAGTAATTTTTTTTGGGATGGTGGTGGTGTAGAAAAATTAAAAAAATAAAAATAAAAAATACAAAAAAAAAAAGAATTGGTGGGGTGGGTGGGTGG
>ML259498.1:38938-72507 GCA_005239495.1 Nicotiana undulata | reverse complement strand
GGTAGGTAGGCGGGTTTTGCGCGAGGGATGGGTGGGTGGGGCAGAAAAACAAAAAAAACATAAAATTAAAAATACAAAAAAAAGTAAAAAAAAATCGAGGGGGTTTGCGCACGGTGGGGTGGGGGTGGGGATGTGGTTAGGGGTATGGTGGGTGAGTGGGAGGTGCAGACAAAAAAGAAAAAAAAACGAAAATATAAAAAAAAATTAAAATTGGGGCAACTAAGTAAATTTCTAGATAAATTGGGTTGAGATCCCTTTGTTTTGAGTGAGTTTAATGGGTTGTATTTGGGCTGCTAAATGGGTCAGAATGGGTCATAAAAAATAATAGGTTAACTTGGGCTCAGTCCAAATTGACCCATGAGCTAAAATATTTTCAGCCCAACTCATTAATCTCTGGGGGAGTTGGGCGGGTTAAATGAGTTTGGGCTCAAATTGTCACCCCTAGTTGTATATAAAATGTATAATTCTAGAATATTCATCATTTTTCTGTAAGAGACACATCTGAAATAAGAGTTAATATTCTCTTTGTAATTATGGGGTTCACCCCTTTATTTCATCAAATTGCTTCAATCCTTGTACATAATATGGTATCAGAGCCCGGATTTGGGTGAATCGAAGCATCAGTCGTCGTCCTATGTTACCCTTGACAGACAATTTTGGATTTTTTTTTTTGGTTTTATAGTGTAGAAGTTTGCTGACGTTTTGTGGCCGTTTCCGATAAATTCTTAGTTTTACGAAAAATCCAAGGTTTTGCTTCTTCGATTTGCTGGAAAAAGCTGCTGATTTGGTGGAGAAGACTGGTACCTTCTTCGATTTTGCTATCATTTTTTGTCGTTCAATTTGATTTTGAAACCCTAGTTTCTTAAATCTGCTATGGCTCCACTAGAAACTTCATCTGTTACTTCTACTTCTATTATATCTGTCAATTCGGTTGCTGTTGAGCCCTCAAATACACTGTATCTCTATCCCAGTGACAACCCCAGTACTATTATCGTTGCCGATCGATTCAATGGTATGGGATATGGAAGTTGGAGAAGGGGAATGTTGATCGGTTTGTCGTGTAAGAATAAGCTAGGCATAATCAATCGGACTATTTTCAAACCTAATGTTGCTTCTCCATTGTATGAGCCTTGGTGTCGATGTAACGACATGGTAATTGCTTGGATACTGAACAACTTGGAAGCTGAAATTAGGGAAAGTGTTATGTATGCAGAGTCAACTGCAAAGTTATGGATGGACATTGAGAAACGATATGGACAACACAATGGGAACAAAGTATATCATATTCGTAAGGCTCTCTCATCTATTTCTCAAGGAGCTTCAAATGTTGCTTCCTACTTTTCCAGAATTAAAAAGTTATGGGATGAGCTAGCATATTCCATAACATATCTTGGTTGTGTGTGTGGATGTAAAGAGGCTTTTCAAAAATTAGAAGAAGATCAAAAGTTTCATCAGTTTCTTATGGGTTTGAACGACAATTATTCTATCATCAAGAGAAACATTATGGCTATGAAACCTCTTCCAGACATAGACACTGCGTATGTTATGCTGGTTAATGATGAAAGTCAATGTGTGGCACAAGCTTTAGTTTCATCTTTCTCTTCTGAGTATATTTATTTCTCCACTAGTGTACAAAATCCATATACTGGTTCTTTCTTTGCTGGCATCTAGAAACCTTATTCACAAAAGGTTAATTTCGATCCTAAAAGGGCAAATGTCATATGCAAGTACGGGAAAAAGCCTGGCCACACCATAGAAAAATGTTACAAACTTCATGGGTATCCCAATACTTTTCTGAACACTGTCCAGTCCAACAGATTTAAGAAGCCTATTGGTTATGCTCATGTTTCAGATACTAAGAGTCTGGGACCAACATATGGGTGTGCTTTTGATAGTAGAATTGAACAGTTTGATTCTAAGAACCATGGTTTCACAAAGGAGTAGTATGAGCACTTGGTGAACATGTTTCAACATTCTAAAGTCTCTCATGATGCTACTCCCTCTGGATCTGCCAACTTTGCAGGTTTGGTACATTGTGTTGATACTAGAAATTATCATGTGTTTGCTTGCAATCTTTCTCGCTTAGTTTGTAATCCTTGAATAATAGATTCAGGTGCTACAAATTATGTGACTCCTCAAAGATCTCTCTTAATAAATGTTAAACCACTAGCAATTCCTTACCTTGTCATACTTCCCAATGGTTATAGGGTGAAGGTCACTTGTTCTGGCACACTTCCTTTGTCTAACGACTTGATTTTGCAAAATGTTTTACTTGTGTCCATTGGGAGAATGGGGGCCTTGCAATCTCCTCCCTTGGTGTCACTAGAAGGAAGAAGGTTAGGGAGTGGGTGATATGGTCCATCGGTGCACTCAGCTGATTTGGTATCATTGTTTGTTGGCCGAGTGCTACAGGAGCTTGTACTAAGGTTGCAGTCACAACCCATAGTTCAACATTGCATGATTCAGGCATTTAGTGACTACCCTTGCTAAGTAATAAGGGTTCTGGATGACTACAATGATTGGTAGAGACACTATTAAGAGGGTTAGTGGGAAGGATGCTCCTCGCAATGCCATTTCTATCCAAGAGGTGGGAAGGTGGTTTGGTGGCACCGGGGTTGTTGTCACCATTTGAGGCACTGGTTCCTCCTCTAGGTTCTGGGTCTGGGGGGAGGGGGGGGGGGGGGGGGGGGGGAGTTCGCTTGTTGTTCTGATCATTTTCCATCGAAGTAGAGGGGGTAGAAAAATATTGGATTGTAGAAGGAATCCCTTTAGTAGTTCTTAAGGCTTCATTTGCCTTAGGTGGGTTTTGTGCACAAGATTTGCCCATCATTACGAATCTTTTGGAGGCGCTGGGACTGTCAAGTCAATAGGGGGTCAATGTAGTGGAAGGGGAGAGGTTAAGTAGAGCTCTGAGTGGGGAGCTCTCTCAAAAAGATAAGTCCTCTTTCTCCTTCATCAAATATAAGTATATGGATTTGACCCCAGTCGTGGACCCCATGACATGACCCTTGGACATGTAATCATGTAGTCAAAGAAGGGGAGATAGTTTCAGAGGAGTAGAAGGTTCAACTGGTTAGTGATTTCTCACAAAAGGAGGTTAAAGAAGCAATATGGGACATAGAAGGGGCAAAGGCACCATGACCTATGGTTATGTCAGCCAATTAGTTGGACCATTATAGGCGAGGATGTCACTGCAGTTGTGCTGGAATTCTTTCAATCCGGGAAATGCTCAAAGCACTCAACAACACAGTTCTCACCCTCATACCAAAATCCACCCATGCTTAATGTGGTGTATAAGATTATCTCAAAGATGCTTTGTAATCGATTGAAGTTGGTGTTGCTGGATATTATATCACCAAATGAGAGTGCTTTTGTGGCTGGAAGAACAATAGTGCGGAATATCATGATTTGTCAAGACCTTGTCAGACTATATAATAGGAAACAGACCACTAAGAGCTGCTTGATCAAGGTAGATTTGAAAAAGGCATATGATTTCACTGAGTGGAAGTTTGTGAAGGAAATGTTGCATGCATTAAAATTCCCTGGAATCTTCATAAGATGGATTATGGAATGTATCATCTCAACTAGTTACAACATCAACTTAAAATAAGGGTGCCGTGGCAAAATACAGGGGAAACGAGGTTTGAGACAGGGCGATCTGATCTCTCCTTTATTGTTTGTCATTTGTATGGGATACTTCACGCGGATTATGGTTCATGCGGTCAGGCAAGAGAAATTTGCTTCCATACAAAATGCAAAGGATTGAAGGTGACACATCTATGTTTTGCTGATGACATGATATTATTCTGTAAAGGAGATTATCCTTCAGTAATGCTAGTGTTGAGGGGACTCCAATCATTCTCCCAAGCATCTGGTATGACTGTAATGCAAACAAATCGAATATTTTTGGTGCTAATATGAATGAAAGGGAGATAGAAGACATACGTGAGCTGACATGTTATAATAGAGGCAAACTATCATTCAAATTCTCTGGGTGCCTATATCTTCAAAGAAACTAAGTGTTGTGGAATGTGAAATATTAATAGACAAGGTCTTGGTGAAGATAAAAGGGTTGGGATCCAGGAACTTATCGTATGCAAGAATAACCCAACTGGTAAATGCAATGCTGCTGTATCTATATTCATAGTGGGCATCGATATTCTTGCTACCAAAAAGGGTCATGAAGGATATTGTAGCTATATGTAGGACCTACTTATGGGATGGGAAAAGCATTACGAACAAAGCCCCATTGGTAGTATAGGACCTAGTTTGTAGAACTAAAGGAGAAGAAGGTTTAGGCATACAAGACTGCTTGGCGTAGAATGAAGCATCATTGGCTAAATATGTATGGAACATAGAGAAAGAGAGTGACTCCTTATGGATTAAATGGGTAGACCATATATACATAAAGGGCAAGGATTGGAGGCAATACAAACCACCGCAGGATTGTGCGTGGTATTGGAAGACAAATTTTAAAAGAAGGTTTGAAAAAAAAGGATGGAAAGGGCTGGCAAATGCTTACACAGTGAAGGAAAGATACCAATGGAGAAGAGGAGCAACAACTAAATGGACATATTCAAGATTGATATAGAATAGACTAAATGTTCCAAAACACTGCTTTATTGGCTAGTTGATCATGAGGCAGAGGTTACTTACGAGAGACAGATTACACATAATGGGAATATTAAGTCAGGAACGAACATGTCTGCTATGTGGAATGCATGATGAAGAGGAATGATACATAAGTTGTTTAAACATTATTTTAGCTGGCAGGTTCAAATTTCAAATGTGATATTTTTTACAATCCATTTATCAGAATTTCTATATCAAAATACAAAGGAAAATGAATGCTACATATCTCGAAACACAACTTTTTCTATTTTTGTAGTCTTGAAAAAAATACGTACTAAATTGACAGTAACAAGACAATGGGGTGGTGGGGTAGGGTTTTTTGGGGTTGGGCTAGGGGGGGGGGTGTATGACTGACTAGTAAGTCTGACTTAGATTTTGCACCCCTTAACAAAACCAAACAAAAGCCAAGACAGTTGAAAAGGGAAAGCTGAAGCTTTAATTTCTCTTTTTCAAAATCCATCAAAGATCTCAGACTCATAGATTTCATTGCTTTTGGTATTTCACGCCAAATTGTACAAATATGAAATTAAACACTCAAACAATTAATTACTGATACGACTGACTACCCCTTAATAGTACTATAACAATAATAATAATAATATTAATTAAAAAGACGTTTTATTATTTCTCTGATGTTTAATTAAAGAAGTACGTTAGACCAGATGACACTTGAAATTTTAGACAAATCGGGTAAAATGTTTAATAAGAATACAAAAGAATAGTTGCTGTGAACTTACAATGTTGACAATATAGCTTTTGCACTGACTTTCATTCGTTTCTTCTATTTTGAGACGTTGGAGTCAATTACTCAAATGGTCACTAAAATATTTATGTTTATTGCACTCAGAAGGGCACTCAATTAGATTTTCTAAATTTTTGATTATCAAATACCTATTTTACCCTCTAAATTATAAATATTTATCTTCTTTTTATTTTTTAAAAACTTTTTAAATATTATGACTTTTTTCTTTTAATTTATATTATGGACTTACCTATAGAATAAATAAATTTATTTATAAGTTAAAAAAATAAAAAAGTATTTAAGCATCTATAATGCTGGAATAACAAAATAATGAGCATAGTAAAAAAATCGTAATAATAATTTTAGTATTAACAACAAAAATTCAAAAATTTATTTACACAATTCAGAATGAAAGAAAATAAAGGTTGTAAAATATATATTCGATGCACGTAATATAAAAATAATTATTCAAATAAAGGTATTCTATAAAATACATTATATATTCTTGAAATTTATGCTCAATATATTATATATATTCCATGCACGACCAGACATATTTTACCCTATATAGATAGTCTCCCTGATTTCCGGTGACATAACTTTGTGAGTCGGAAAGTTGGTAAAAATATAATAATATAATTGAGCATATTTTTCAAGAATATATAACGTATATTATAAAAATACCTTTATTTAAATAATTTTTTTCTATTACGTGCATCGAGTATATATTTTATAACCTTTATTTTCTTCATCCTAATTTGTGTAAATAATTTTTTTAATTTTTTGTTGTTAATACTAAAATTTTATTACTAACAAATTATTTTAATTAATATTTTTACTATTCTCATTATTTTGTTATTCCATCATTATATATGCTTAAATAGTTTTTTTTTTAATTTAGATAATAATTTTTGTTTATTCTATAGGTAAGTCATAATACAAATTAAAAGGGGGAAAAATCATAATATTAAAAAGTTTAAAAAAAATAAAAAGAAGATAAATGTTTATAATTTAGAGGGAAAAATAGATATTTGGCAATCCAAAATTTGGAAAATTTAATTGAATGACCTTCTGAGCACAATAGGCATAGTTCAGTGACTTTGTTGTTACAAACAAGAAAAAAAATAAATTTAGGAGATAATTTGAGATAATTGAGTGACCATTTGAATAATGCACTCTGAGACGTTGAGTAATAGAGTAAAGGAAGTTTATCTTCTTCTTATTAACAACTGGGAAATTAGCATTTATTCTACATTAATGGAACAAATTCAAATACTTGACAGGACAATAAAAAGAAGATAAATGTCTATATTGACAAAGATTGCAATGTTCTTAAATTAGTCTTTGTTTTAAGATATACCCCTATGCTTCAATTTGTTCTAACCTTTTCGGAATACGAAATTCAAATTAGCTAATGTTTTGGTTTGAATTCAGACATTAAAAAAAATGCAGTTCGGTGCACTAAGTTCTCGCTATACGCATGATGGGGAAAGGGT
Organism: Nicotiana undulata; assembly: GCA_005239495.1. Taxonomy (NCBI): domain Eukaryota; kingdom Viridiplantae; phylum Streptophyta; class Magnoliopsida; order Solanales; family Solanaceae; genus Nicotiana; species Nicotiana undulata. Next base: position 65,637 of record ML259498.1, on the reverse strand, counting down.
CAAACCACAAGGGTCTATTGTACGCAGCCTTACCTTGCAGTACTGTAAGAGTTTGTTTTCACGGCTCCCGTGATCTCAGTCACATGGCAGAACCTTTACCAGTTACGCCAAGTCTCCCCTTCTATTTTTTGAAATAAAATTTAGAAATTTAGAAATTACATAAAAGGTACTATTATAAGTCACAATAGTTAAAGAATTGAAATTATTTTAAAATTGTTTGCAAAAACAATTGATAAAAAAGAATCTTGTTTGACTCCCTAATTAATAAATATGTTCAATTGTTCATTCTTTAAGACTCAAAATTTTGGAAACCTTGGACAAACTATAGTAACAAAGTCTTGGTCAAAGACAATAACCTAAGTAACAGCTCTTCTTGTAGTTTAGCTTCTCTTCATTTATTGGTTACTTGTGGTCTACTACCCCTCAAGTAACAGAACTTTCGTAGTTTGTCTTTTCCCTATTTATGCTCTATTTTAAAAGGCAGAATTGAGACTCGTCCGGGGCTCGCCCCGAAGCGAAGCTCTCGTAAAACGCCCCTGAGCTTATGTGTGAGGCTTAGTTCCGTGAGACTTACGCCTCGGCCGTCGAGGCTTACGCCCCGGACACACCCGACGCCCAATGTACTGGGCTCGCCTAATAGAACTTTATGCAATTATGTGTAACTAACCTCGTAAATCCTCAAATTTTCTTAATAAATCGTTGACTATCCAAAATTACTTTTTTCTTAATCATTAACCATTATGTTGAGTGTATTTTATGTCATAATTAAAATAAAAATTATTGCATGTTATCCAATAAGACTGCTATGATAGTATTTAAAAGTATTTATCTATTAATTTTTGTTATGTCTTTATTATATAATAGTCCATACTTTTTTATAATTATTTTTCTAAAAATTATATTTTTCATGTTTACGAAATACAATACTTATTAATTTAATAACCCAGTATTAGCTAGTAACTATTTACAAAAAATTAGTTATCACGGTATATTATGGTGAATTATGTGTCACTTTATTAACTTGTTCAAATTTAAAAATAAATGATGCTAGAGAATCATATTCAAATTGTGAATTATGTTTTTATATAAATTCTCTTTCAAATTGAAAGCATATTAAATAAAAGGACTATTTTAAAATATATCAAATTATAATATCGAAATTCTTTCGAGATTCGTTATAGAGATACATATAAGAATTTGCATTGAATACATTACTTTTGATGTTTGAGTTGTAGCGACGTTGCAGCTAATTTGTATATTATAATATATGTCATACTTTTCGTATGATTCATAGTTGAATTATAATTTATAAATATTTTAAATAGATTATTTGTTATAATTTTGTGATTTTAATGTAATTTTTATAATTATTTTTATTTTATACTATCTTAAAATCCTTGAAATTAGTAAAATTTAAAGATACGTGGGACTTACGCCCCATGTCTCAGGGCTTACGCCTCGCCTCGTCAGAGGTAAAACGTCTCGCCTCACGCCCCCGCCTTTTAAAACATTGATTTATGGCTATACAACTTGATTAGTTTTCAAACACTACGCACGGTTGAGGTATTAAACGAAAAAAAGAGAGGTTAAAGCTGTATGTATAGAAGATATAAAAAAATATTTACACATTTAAGTTACATATATAAAATATCTATAATAAATATTAAGTAGTACAACTGATAACTTGACAAATATAGTAAAAGTAAATAATATGCTACAAAGGTTAACTTGCACGTTAATACAATTTTTTACACTATGAAAAAAAATATAACTTAAATACCCAAGGAAATTAATAATAAGAAGGCTAATTATAACGAACCACAGATAAAGGAAGATCAAATTCCCTATAAAAAAGATATAAAATCACAATATCTTGTCTCTTCATTTGTGTGTGTGTGTGTGTTGTCTGTTGAACTGCAGTCTGCTGATTGTCCTTCCTTCCTCGGCCAATTGACAAGAAAGCACTGAAATGATAGATATATCCATCAAAACATGACTTCCACTTCTCCTTTTCTCTCTGCAATTTTGTTTTTACAAAATAAATAAAATAATGGAAAAAAGGCTGCAACTTTCCTATATAAACACTTGTTTCCCTTTCACAAAACAAACCAAGAATCCGAAAGACAAACAGAGAATCCAAAAAGAGACTACTCTTCTAGTTTTGCTTAGTTTTCTGCCAAGATTCCTCATTTTCTTCCTCTTTAGTGTAACTCTATCTCCTTATATCATCCACTGAATTTGACAAAGTAAAACAAACCCCTAGTTCTTGATTGTTAGCTGTAAAACTATAACCTTAACTTTCCCTTTACACCATACTCTCTCTTTAGCTCCAAACTTGAAGGCACAATTCAGAATCTCATTTAGTAACATTAGCTTCAATTATAGTCTACTTTTTTCCTACACAAAAAGAAGAAGAAAAATGGAAGCTTTTCATGCCCCTATTAGCTTTCACTTTCCCTATGCTTTTCCTATCCCAACACCAACAACCAATTTTCTTGGAACTACACCAAATCCATCAATTAATGGTAGGCCTTGGATGGATACTAGAATTTGGAGCAGACTTCCACATAGGCTAATTGATAGGATCATTGCTTTTCTTCCACCACCTGCTTTCTTTAGAGCTAGAGCTGTTTGTAAAAGAATATATGCTCTTCTCTATTCTAGCACTTTTCTTGAATTGTACCTCCAAGTTTCTCCTCAGCGCCATTGGTTCATTTTCTTCAGGCAAAAAATACCAAGAAACAATATTTACAAGAATAGTAGCTGTAATGCTTCTGGAAGCTCTGATAATAGGGTTGAAGGTTATCTCTTTGATCCTGATAATCTTTCTTGGTATAGGCTTTCTTTTGCTTTAATCCCACAAGGGTTTTTCTCCTGTTTCCTCTTCTGGTGGATTAATTTGCTTTGTTTCTTATGAAGCTGGATCTAAAAATATCCTTTTGTGTAATCCTTTTGTGGGATCTATGATTCCTTTGCCACCAACTTTAAGGCCTAGGTTATTCCCTTCTATTGGTTTAACTATAACTAACTCATCAATTGATTTAGCTGTGGCTGGTGATGATTTAATATCTCCTTATGCTGTTAAGAATTTAACCACTGAATCATTTCATATTGATGGGAATGGATTTTACTCAATATGGGGTACAACTTCTTCACTTCCTAGATTATGTAGTTTTGAATCAGGGAAAATGGTGCATGTTGAGGGCAGATTTTATTGCATGGATTTCAGCCCTTTTAGTGTACTTTCCTATGACATTGCTACTAACAATTGGTGCAAAATTCAAGCACCCATGCGGCGATTTCTACGTTCCCCTTGCTTAGTAGAGGGAAATGGGAGGCTTGTTTTAGTTGCAGCAGTTGAGAAAAGCAAACTGAATGTGCCTAGAAGTTTAAGGCTATGGGCATTGCAAGATTGTGGGACAATGTGGGTGGAAATAGAGAGAATGCCACAACAACTCTATGTTCAATTTGCAGAAGTTGAAAATGGTCAAGGGTTTAACTGTGTTGGTCATGGACAATTTGTGGTCATAATTATAAAGAATACAGACAAGGCATTGCTGTTTGATTTTTGCAAGAAGAGGTGGCTATGGATTCCTCCTTGTTCATTTGTGGCAAATAATAATTATGGATCAGTATTTGGAGGGGAATTGCATGGATTTGGTTATGATCCTAGACTTGCTGCACCTATTACTGCACTTCTTGATCAGTTGACATTGCCCTTTCAGTCTTTCAAGTGGAGTCATGAATAGTAGTATGTTGTTTGGTTATTTTATTTTAGTAACTACTCCTTCTGTTATATATAATTAAGAGTTTTCTTGCATGATTTCAAATTATCTTCTAAATGATAGTTGTAATAATTTTCCATTTAAGCTAACAAGCCAGTAGATTTTGATTTTTAATTACAACTTAGTAATTTGTTCCTTTCTCTAGTAAAAAAGAGAGATTACTTAGCTTTAAGAGTTCAGCAACACTAACAAACTCATCTACTCACTTTGGTATTTCTTTTTTCTTGAACCCTTTTTATAGCTAGCAATACAAACTACTTAATAATGAGATAATTAAATCAACAATGTACAGGAGATTAACTAGCTGCCAGTGGCGAACCCACGTGGTTATAAGCAGTGGCGGAGGCAGGATCTCCGCGAAGGGGGTTCAAAGAGAAAAAAAATGTAAAAAATGTAGCTAGTGAGAATTGAATCTACGACCTTACAAAGATTTTGAACCCCCTTGACCGCTAAGCTACACTTTGGGTTGTGTCAAGGGGGTTCAAAACTTAATATATAGAGGTAAAAAACAGATTTTTCCTTATATATACAGTGTAATTTTTTCGGCGAAGGGACCCCCTTGCGCCCCCCTAAATCCGCCCCTGGTTATAAAGGCTTCGTCGAAAAATTGCAATGTGTACATAGGTAAATAATTACGTTTTAGAGGTATATATATAACACATATCGGACACTTTTTGTTGTAATTTTTTTTTTTTTTTTTTTTTTTTTTTTTTTTAAATTTGAACACCCTTAGAGATTTTATTTTTTTAAAATTCAAGTGTAGGATTCAGGACTATATTCAAGTCATTGAGAGTTTTTTACCAAAACAATTGCGTGGGACATGGAAGAATGCTAAGGATAAAAAGCCTCTGATGAGTAAGACAATAATCTCTCCTTTTTATAAAAAGTGTTTAGCATATCCATTAAAAAAATCATGTAATAACGTTATAATTCACTAAATTACCTACAGCTATTCCTTAAATCAAAAGTCAAGATTAAATACCTTCTTGGAGAAATATAATAAAATAATAATGCCTACTTGATTCTCTAAAGTAACAATTATTTGTGGACCCATTTATTTTATTAAGTGACAGATAAGAAGGACCGGAAGGAGTATTTATTAGCTCAAACTGATAAAAACTATTTTGAAATGAAACAATAAAAGAAAAAGAATAATATTGCAGAGAAAGAGATGAAGAATTATTATTGAATTTTGGGATGAATTACAATGAGGTAAGGCCTCTTTATTTATAAGGGAAGTCGCAAAGTAACAAATTCTTTAAAAGACAGACATTCACTCTAACTACAATTCTATTCATAACACTCCCTCATGAATGTCTACTCAAGAAGTAATGTGTCTCGTTAAAACCTTAACAAAAATAAAATTCAGTGGAAAAAAATTCTAGTGAAGGAAAAACAGTACACGTATTTAGAAATACGCCGTTTAATTGCCTCGTTAAAAACCTTGCAAGGAAAACCCATTGGGACAAAATCTTGTAAGAGAAAAATAGTACAACACGTATTAACTCCCCCTGTAAGTGCATCAATTCACATCTTTGAGCATTCGCGTCCAAATCTTGTACATCAGCTTCTTGAAGGTTGACGTCGGTAGAGATTTGGTGAACAAATCAGTCATATTATCACTTGAACGCATCTGTTGCATGTTGATATCACCATTCTTTTGACGCTCATGTGTGAAAAATAACTTTGGTGAAATGTGCTTTGTCCTATATCCTTTTATGAATCCTCCTTTCAATTGGGCTATGCATGCTGCATTATCTTCATACAAAATCGTGGGCAGTTTGTCACACTTCAAAACACATATGTCTCGAATAAGATGTATTATAGACCTCAACCACACACATTCTCGACTTGCTTCATGAATAGCAATCATCTCAGCATGATTAGATGAAGTAGCCACGATTGATTGCTTAGTCGATCGCCAAGATATGTCAGTGTCTCCACAAGTAAACACATAGCCTGTTTGAGATCGAGCCTTGTGTGGATCGGATAAACACCCAGTATCAGCGTAACCAACAAAATCGGGACTACAATTATTGTTATAAAATAAGCTCATATCGGTAGTCCCTTTTAGATATCGCAATATGTGTTTGATTCCATTCCAATGTCTCTTTGTAGGAGCAGAGGTATATCTTGCTAAAACATTAACTGAAAAAATTATGTAGGTCTTGTAGCATTAGCAAGATACCTTAGTGCACCAACCGCACTAAAATATGGTACTTCGGGACCAAGTAGCTCTTCATTCTTTTCTTGAAGTGGGAACGAATCCTTATTCACATCAAGTGATTGAACAACCATCAGAATACTTAATGGATGTGCTCTATCCATGTAAAACTGTTTCAATACCTTTTCTGTGTAGGCAGATTGATGAACAAAATCTCGCTTACCAAATGTTCACTTTGCAAACCGAGACATAATTTTGTTTGTTCGAGATCTTTCATCTTGAATTCCTTCTTTACATAATTAATTGCCTTTTGGAGTTCTATAAGAGTTCCAATAAGGTTTATGTCATCGACATATACGGAAAGTACAACAAATTCCGATGTTATTTTCTTTATAACAACACATGGACAAATGACATCATTTATATAACCTTCCTTTAATAAATACTCACTAAGGTGATTATACCATATTCTTCGTGATTGCTTTAGACCATACAAAGAACTTTGCAATTCGATGGAAAATATTTCCCGGGACTTTGAATTATGTGCGTTAGGTGATTGGCTCCAACCCTACACCACTATGTAATGTCAAGGAGGGGTCAATGTAGCTTTTATCCGATAGGTCGGGATCTATATCCAAAGGGAGTTATAAGATGGGAATTGAGTTCCTATCCGACCTAGCTATGTATTTTGTTCTTAATTACACTTCTAGTCATAAGTGGGTTTGTTTCTATTCTAGATGTATTGCTAACGGTACTGAAAATAAACTAAGTACAGTATTTTTGTAAGGGTTTTCTCAATTAATAAAAGGCACTAGGGAAGTGACTTACACCTAAGCGAGTATATAATGGAGTCTAGAATTTAGGACAAACTTGTTGTTTCTGGGATCGTGATATAACCTCACACTCAATTACTCATCTTATACCTCTCGGTAGTTTGGGTGACTTTGCCCGAATTGGCTTTCTCAAGCCTAATTGGGTGTTCAAATAGTGCAAGTGAAATTGGCTCAAGTCGGGTATTACTATCTCTAGTTTTAACCCTTTTATTGAGGCTATCAATCTCTTGAATTCACCCTGATTCCTTGTTAGCCTATTTTACCTAAACTTGGGTCCTCTTTCTCAAGAAGAACCCTAGTAAAAAAGGCATGAATTAGTGTTTGCAACCACCAATTCAACAGATAAAGCATGAAACAAGCTAAATATCACCAACCCAAAAACAAATAAGCACTAAAATCAAAGACCCATTAAATACTCACACTAGGGTTGGGCCACAACCCTAGCAAATGAGTGTAGCTACTCATAATCAAGGTAGAAATCAAAAATGAAGATGAATTAATAGCCATAAAAAATAATTACAAGATCAAAGTCTAAAGTTATAAGCTAAAGCTAGTCTAAAATTACTCAAAAAGTAAAAAAGGTTGTTGTTCACGAGCTCCTCAATACGAAATATGACCTAAAAATGTGGAAAAAAACTATTTATACACAGCTGAAATTACTGGACAAAAATGCCCTTGTGGAGGTTCTGCTGTCAGCGGAATATTGAGCGCCTCAGCGGATTCTTTCACGGCCGCGCAATAACGAGCGCGGACCGCGTTTCTTCAAAATTGGACTTGGCCTGGACTGGAATTCGCTGTCAGCGTAAAAGCAACCGCCCTCGTGTGATCTTTACCGCGGATGCGTAAAATGAACGTTGATCGTGTCCTGTTCTTGGCCCCAAGTTTCCAGGTCTCTGAACCTTGATTTCCGCTCTCAGCGGATTTATGCCTGCTGGCGCGAAAATGGTTTCACGGCCGCACTTTTGTGACGCGGTCAGTGGTGCATTGTGAGTCCAATTTTATCTCTATAAACCTTACTTCCGCGGAAGCCCTCAGTAATCCGCCTCAGCGGAAAAGCTTAAGCTGCAGCGTAAAATTGGTGCTGACAACGCTTCATCAAAGTTTAGGACTTGTGCACGTTTGGCTCCTTTATGAGTTCGTTTTGGCCTCTTTGCCTAATTTTGACCAAAACCTGCAAACAAGCACCTTGAGTTAGTTTTCGGGAATACCTTAATGAATTTTTGCCCCAAAACCTAAGCAAAAGAGAGTAAAAAGTAGGTTAAAATCCCTAGTTATCAATTTCTCCAAATTTAAGCTTTTGCTTGTCCTCAAGCAAACAAGGTAATTCCCACCTCCACAAGAAAAGGAAAGTAGAATTTCAGATGTTCCAAAGTAACTTCATCAAACTTCATTTGGGACTAACAATTACCCTCAACACAAATGCATTATTGACAACATTATGCAATGACTTTCTGAGTTCCATAGAGCTAATGTGACACAAAAGCTTCAAGAGTTGACTCAATTCATCTAAGTGATTCGTTCTCTCACGTAGGTCACTGTGGATCCCGGACTCTTTCTCCTCTACTCGCCATGATCTCATCTCACCTTATAGAATGCACACTCAAAACAGGGATTATCAAGAAGTGCGTTCATCACTCTCAAAAGAATGCCACAAGTCCGGCTCTAAGTACCATAGGCTTGCCACTCATGTAAATCACCACTAATGTAAGATCACTCAACTTGAAATTTTGTAGGGCTTTAACGGGATGTAATGAATTCTTTTTGGATCAAATTCATACATAACGAACTATGATTGTATCATCTTTCCTTCAGCACTCCATTTTCACAATTCGGCTCATGTTTTCTTGACTCTTCAAGTCATTTTCTTCTTCCTTGGGGGAGCTAGAGAGACACATTGTCGTGTTTTCTTCTATTTGACGTTCATTTTTCTCCTTTTCTCATCATTCCACACCTTTCAACTTTCTTTTATTGGATCCTTTCAACCTTTACTTTTCTTTTTGACATGTTTCTTTTTTTGGCTTTTCACCCTTTTCTTTGTTTTTCCTTGTCGTCAATTCTTTTTTGTTCTTTGAACCTTTCATAACTTTGAATTTCCTTATCTCTCCCCCAAACTTATGTTTTTGACTATTGTTCATCATGAATGCTAAGAAAATATTGGGTGCCAAGAGAGGGTCATTATAGAACAGATGAAGGCTTGTAATGTTGTTATTGAACGAAAAGGCTTAGGCTCAAAGGGGTTGACTAAGGATATTATAATGGTAGTCTATGGAAGTCTTCAAATTCAAATGGGACCAAGGAGAGCCTATAATCACTTCTCAAGTCGAGCTACACTTAGAATTTCGCCGAGAAAAATATTCGGGGCAAGTTCTAGACTTGTTGGCACGGCACTTGGGATTTCAATTCAAAACCTCACCTCTCAAGCCACAGGATTGTTAAAGAGAATAGAGTCGAGGGACCACAACAACCTTAACTTAGATTGAAAACTTACATATGGCTACAGACACCACTTGATGACAATTTTAGACAACTCAAGATTCTAAGGGTCACAACTAGAGCTAGTCTCGTCTACAACTTGTCTCTAACCATGAGATCGAAGGTAGATATGTTGGTGCCAAGTGAAGCTTACTTGAGTCACTTTTATTCATTACTACCATATAAAAAAACAAAAAGAAAAAGAAAAACAGACTCAATTCCTTAAGAAGGTCATCACGCCATCTATCGTAGGGAAGAGCCACCCGGTTCACACAAATTCCACCCTTGAAAAGAACCGTGACATTAAGAAAACCAAAGGCTTATTAATCACGAAAAAGTGAAAAGAAGCTATAAGTTCAAAACAAATCTACTAAAGGAAATAAGAAGCTAAACTATTAAGGAAAATTATAAAAGAAATCATAAAGTAACAATACGGAAAGTAAAATGAATATGTGCAATAGGGGATTGAGACGAATATACATAAGAGGGGAATGAATATATATACATGGAAAAGTAACTTTATATACATACCAAAGATAAAAAGTACGAAGTAAAGTATGAGAAATAGAAAATAAAGAAAGGAAAATAGTATCAAGAGTTATTACATGCCAAAATCATCCAAATCACCAAATAAGCCACCCCCCCCCCCCCCCCCCAATTAAAAACTAGCATTGCCCTCAATGCTAAACGCAAAAATAGAATAGAGGAAGGATAGAGAGTAAAGAGAACTCCCTAAGGTGCCTCTGTCTGCATAGGAGCTGGGTCTTGTGGCTGGGCAGATGCATCTCCCTCGGGGTCCTCAAGCTGGATCTCCAAATCCTCAGTCTGGGGGATTACCACCCTCCTCACAGGCTGATTGATGGCCTCCTGCTCTGGCATCTGCGATGGCTACGATGTCTGAGCTGCAGGGGCAGGCTCTCCAATGAGGAGATCGAGTGGAATATCACTGGCTGTAGTGAGCTTGGCCACCTCCTTCTTCAAGTTATGTTGGTTCTTCCTCATCCTCCTAATTTGTTTACCTAGGGACTTGATTTCCTTCTCATGGGTGCCGAAGGACTCCAGAATCTTCTTTTGGTTATCAACTAAACTCTTCAAAGTATCCTCCAATGATAGAGGCATCTGGATCTGGTAGAGCAGATAGCTTTGATGAAGCTACATGAAGCCAATTGTTGATACCGACCAATGTCTGGTTTACCCTCATATCAGTCTGAGGGTATGTTGAAGCAGAAGGCATTGAGGTAGGAATGGAGGTAGATGGTCCGTAGGGAGGATGTGGTATGGCAGCAGAAGACCCCTCGGTAGTAGATGGCTCTGAACCAATGGCCACCACCCCTAGCTCTTCAGACTGGACAGTGGAGGAGGTGGCTTTACCCTTGGACTTGGGGTTGTCCGAACCCTGCAGGCTGTACCAGGAAAATGGCCTCTTCGGCTTCACCTTGGTGTCACAGTCCCTTTCTTCTACTCCCTCGTCCTCGAAGTACATAGTGAGGAATTTTGGGAAGGGATATGACCTCTCACCCTTTCTGATTGTTTTGTGAATCACCTTGGCCATAATATTTCCGACATTGATCGGGAACCCCGCCATAATAGCTCCCACAATAATAGCTCGGGAAACTGGCATGTCATTTTCATGAGTGGTGGGGTCAATTCTGCTGCATACAAATGTTTCCCATCCCTTCGCCTCGAAGCTCAAAGTGTTTCTTAAGATAGGAACTCTGTGTGTCAGCCAAGCAGGAGTAGTCCCCGGAATAGCAATCACTGAATCCATACAAGGGAGAGCTAACTCATCTAGCTCCACCTTATCCAAATACAGGGTCTCATCTTCATCATTGAACCCAGCATAGTCATAGAGAGATTTTCCATCAAATAGAATCTTCTTGTTGCGGACTTTGGTCAAGTATGTGTCCTGTTTGATGTGGGCGACATTAGCATAGAACTCCTTGACCAAAATCTCATTGGCCTCTGGAAAGTTGTTGGTGAAGAACTTCCACCCCACTCTCTCGTTGAAGTGACTTTTAACATTTGGGTTGTGGGGTAGAAGGTCCCGCTCAATGAAAACCGTATCCAATGTAAGTGACCTCTGAGGCCACCACTCCCTGAATTTGTGATAAGCTTTCTCACTCACGAACCGGTCTTGCCATACTACCAGGTTCCGAGATCTCACCAATCCCCCTGTATGTGTGTCACTACCCCTCCCGTCATCTAGGGCATCATCATCACTATTGATCTGTACTGGGGCAGGTGTGGTGGCTGGAGCTGCTGCACTGGGGGTCGGAAGAGGTGGAGAACCACTGAGTCCCAAACTATCTGAAGATTCGGAATTGAAGTTGATTCATTTATGAGGCGTCGGGGTTGAGACTGTGCCTCTTCTTGAGCTTGTACAGCTTCCCCCTCTGAAATTTCCTGAGAGGGGACATACTCACTAGTCTCCGAGGTGTCTGGAGTGGGCCTCCGGAGAGTCTGTTCCCAATTATCCTTCGAGGAGCTAGGGGTGCAGCAGGTTGTTTTCCTCTTCCCAGGGCCTCGTGAGGACTCTCCCCGTCCCGGTTGTTCATCTTGTCCACCTCTAGAACAAACCATTGGTTGCACACATAATCAGTGAAAGCTCGTTAGCATAGGTATTCAATCAAGCAATAGATGAAAGCAGCAGGTAAAACAAAGTTTATCACTGACAGCAAAAAATTGGGCGCGGCCGTGAGAGACTGGGAATCAGACTACACTGTCTCTGAATATCACACACCGCTGACCGCAGATTTCTTGGTACGACCGCGTAAGCTCCACTGCTGTCCGCGGAAAAACAAACGCAGTCGCGAAATCAATTTGACACTTCTCTGGACTTAGTTTCCGTTGTCTGCGAAAAAATAAGCGCGACTGCGTAAAGCTAGTCGCTGACATCGGAAATTCCACCGCGGCGGCATAAATCAGGCAAATTCAAACTTAAAAAAATCACATCACCGCTGACCGCAGAATTTAAGCCGCGACCGCAATATTTGAACTAAACATGCACTGAAGAACATCGGTGAGGTAGGGTATACACTTAGTGGGTAATTGAAACAGTTAAGAAGTAAAGTGAAACACCTCAACCCCCATTAGGCATCAAAAAATCATTACCCGTTCATTTCCACCAATAATTAAACATGTTTATGATCTTAGGTCTATGATAACCCTAACTAGAAAGCAAAAAGAGTAAAGATAAGTAAACAAAATAGGAAGAACCAACATTAAAAGTAAGAAATTGATCATACCAGTAGTTAGATTTGATGAAGGAATTAACCTTGCTAAGTGGGATGAAGTTTAGATGAACAAGGGTTTTGATGAACAGTGAAAAAGGGGAGCTTTAAGTGTTAGGGTGTGAAAAGTGTAAAAAGAGGAGGGCCTCTCTATTTATACTAAAACCCTAGGCCCCACACCGACCTACCTAGCACGGCCGCGGAATTCCACCGCGGTTCGCGCCTTTCACAAATTGAAGAGTTGAAGATGAAAAGTCACCGCTAGGAGCGGAAAAATGGCCGCGGGCGCGGAACAATGACCGCTGACCGCAGAATTTCAACCACGGACGCGGACCAAACTTCAGAGAGGTCACATTTTTAACTCAACAAGTCCTTGTCCACTATAATATTTTGCCCCCGCGTACGTGTTGCCGCTGACCGCGGAATTTTGAGTGCGGCAGCGGTTCAATGCGCACTTAGCCAATTTCCTCCAGTATGTGTCCTGCACTGCATCAAACAATTCCTACACAAATCTCACAACCTAGTTCAAAAGAGCCTAATCTAAGAAGAAAAATGAAAAAGAAAGAAAAATCACTTGGGTAGCCTCCCAAGAAGCGCTTGATTTAACGTCGCGGCACGACGTAAGTTACTATCATCATTGAAACTTTATCAAAGCCGCCACGTGAATGTCATCAAACTTTCCCAAGTAATGCTTCACACGATGCCCATTAACCCTGAAAATATCACCATTTTTGTTCTTCAAAGTCAAGATCACCAAAAGGTGTTACATGCACTACCTCAAATGGACCACTCCATTTGGACTTTAGCTTGCCCGGAAACAAACGCAACCGGGAGTTGAAAAAAAAGAAGACCAAATCACCCTCTTTGAATTCCTTGTTTCTGGCATATTTATCATGCAAGCATTTCATCTTCTCCTTGTACAATGATGAGTTTGAATAGGCATGAAACTGAAATTCATCTAGCTCATTGAGTTGTTCAACCCGGAGTTTTGATGCAACATCCCACTCAAGATTTAACCTCTTCAAGTCCCACAATGCTTTATGTTCTAGCTCAACCGGAAAATGACACGATTTACCAAACACCAACCGATATGGAGACATACTTATTGGAATCTTAAATGCAGTCCTATAAGCCCATAGTGCATCATCTAGCTTCCTTGACCAATCCGTTCTAATGGCATTCATAGTTTTTGACAAAATGCTTTTGATTTCCCGATTTGAAACCTCCACTTGCACACTAGCTTGGGGGTGATAAGGAGTAGAGACCTTGTGATTGACACCATATTGTGCAAGCAAAGTGTCAAATGCCCTATTGCATAAATGAGATCCCCTATCACTTATAATTGCCCGAGGAGTCCCAAACCGTGTGAAAATGTTCTTCTTGAGGAAAGCTACTACACTCCGGGCTTCGTTGTTGGGCAAAGCCACGGCCTAGACCCACTTTGAAACATAATCAACCTCCACAAGAATGTAAGTATTTCCACACGAACTAACAAAAGGGCCCATGCAGACTATGCCACACACGTCAAAAATGTCAACTTCAAGAATAGTTGTGAGCGGCATTTCATCCTTCTTTGATATTCTGCCAGCTCTCTGACATTCATCACATCTCTTGACAAGCTCATTGTATCTCTATACAGTGTTGGCCAATAAAAACCACAACTCAGAACTTTGGAAGTTGTCCTTGCCCCACCGTGATGACCACTGTAGGGAGAGGAATGACAAGCATCAAGTATGCTCATTTGCTCCTCCTCTTGGACACACCTGCGAATCACTCCATCATTGCATATCTTGAACAAGTAGAGATCATCCCAATAATAGTCCAAACTGTCCCGTTTGAGTTTCTTCCTTTGGTTAGAAGAGATCTCACACGGGACAATGCCGGTAACAAGAAAATTGGCAATATTCGCAAACCAAGGCATATCATTCATAGAAATTGAGAGGAGTTGCTCATCCGGGAAAGCATCATTAATTTCAATACCATCTTTTGGCCTCTCTTGCTCTTCTAGACGGGACAAATTATCCGCAGCTTGATTTTCACTTCCTTTCTTATCAATGATCTCGAGGTAAAATTCTTGAAGCAACAAAACCCATCTCATCAGTATAGCTTTGGAGTCCTTCTTTGTCATCAAATACCGCAGTGCCGCGTGATCGGTGTGAACAATCACTTTGGCGCCCATGAGATAAGGCCCAAATTTCTCCATTGCAAATACAATTGCTAATAATTCCTTCTTTGTCATTGTTGTTGACAACCAATTTTGGTCCTCCTTTTCCTAATTATTTTTTCTATACTTCCTAATACTTAATAATTGTCTAAATATATATAAAAAATTTTTACATATTTTATCCAAATAATTTGTTATATTTTTCTAGCCTCAAGATTTTTAAATAAATATCATTATTTGCCTTAATATAATTTAACATATTCATTTTTTGAATTATATCGTTATTAGTATTTTAGTTACTTAATAACCATCATTTTTTTTTCTCTTAATGCTAGTGCATCGTAATAATTAATACAAGTATTATTTATCTATTTTTCATTTTATATATAAATGCATACATACTAAATGTTATAAATTATTAGAATCATCGAAGCATAGTGAAATACAACTTTTAATATGCCTAAAATATCTCATTATGCAACTTGAAAAATAAGGGTTATGCCAACTAACAAATAATCCCTTAAATTCAAAATAATCTCACAGTTCTCTTCCACCTAATCTGTGTGGACCATTAACTTTATAATCTCACGATTTTTCCCCCTATATTTGTAGATTTAAAATATTTCTTTGTATGTAGTAAAAAATGTTTCTTTCTTCACGTTTTTCCTATACTTGAAGATTTGAAATATCTTTTTGTATGTAGTAAAGAATGTGAGAATTATGATCTGTTCTTTTTCTTATGGTTTAAGATTTGCCAATTTGTAAAGCTATAAAAGAATGTGTTATGTCCATGTATTAATCTTGCAAAATACAAAGTCGCTTAAGCACTTATATGAATAAGTTAGCATGTTTAATTCTATCCTGCTTTATTCTCTCGAAAGCATGTCTATAAGATTAAATATTATTTATGTAATTTTTGTCATCTATAAATCATGGCTGTAGGATCCTAATTTAAATGTGTTTATGCCCGAATATCTTCTCTTTCTTCTAGGATCTGTGTAAAAAATGTAGACTTATCGTTCTATGCACTCTTTATAGGTTGGTGTAACTTAGCCCGTAACTTGTTTTTCTTCCCATGATTATAGACAAAAGACCACCTGTTTAATCAGTGTTAGTTTGAGTTTGATGGAAAACCTTCAGCTATGTTGTTGTATAACTTGTCTAATAATTCATTGTTTATCGGAAGTATATTCTAAAACTTCAATCCCTGTCAGTTCAATCACCTGGATGTAAAGATTTATATAGGTTTATGCTAAAAGTTTTGTTTGGAATTCTGTTGTCTGGTATGAAAGAAGCCTGCAAGCCTAAAATGCTCTTGACACCATGAAAACTAATCTAAGCTCTACAGAAAGATTTCTATGATTATTTCACTGATTTCGTACAATATAAGTTTAAGACTATTTTTACTAATTTCTATTTTTCTTTCTCTTTTGCATATGCAGTCGGAGCAACATGAGTCTTAATGCAAGACTCGTCCCGTACCAGCATGGAGTCATTACTATTGAGCCTTAGATTATGATGGACATCTAGAAGAGAAACAAGCGAAAAGCTTGGGGTCCCCTATGGCGTCCTTCTTTATTTACATTTATACAATTATTCTGTTGTGATATTTTTTAGATAATGTTCTTTTGATTAGTTTAGTTCTACATTTAACTTAGGAATGTTGATTTAATTTTGACTTCTTCACTTAATTATTGGCAGATATTATTTACTTTATATAATAGTGCTCCTAAAGAATTTTTGAATAACTATTTAAGTTTCGGGTTTCTATTATATAAGTTCGGAATTGAATCAGTTATTTTCTTAAAATAAAAAAGAGATATGCTACAGTTGAAATTGACAAATTTTTTCATTGAAAGTGAATATTCTTTTTCTTTTTTTAAAAAAAAGAAAAGGGAAGAAGACACAAAAAACGTGACTTTTTGGTGTTGGCAGACATTTTAAAAAAAAGCTTCTTATGATGTTTTACTTAGGTTCTCTTTTTTGAAGACAAGCGATAGGAAATGTACCCTTTTTAATAAAAAATATTTTAATCATTAACAAATATCTTTCTCAAAAGACTATATCCTTTCAAATTTATATATGTATCTATTAACTAGTTATAAGCTTTGTTTACGTAATAATATTCTTTAAAATTTATTAAAGTCTTTCAAAGTTAAACTACTCTATTAAGCTATATTCAACTACCTCAAATGATATTTTCTAGGTATTTTTGTATAACTCATTAACCTAAGTTTGGCCGATTAACCGTAGTTAACGGATCGTATAGGGTGCCTTAATAACCTTCCCTGTATGATTAATTAGAACCCTTACCCATAATCTTAAGGTTAAATAGACCATATAAACAGAGTTAACTTTAAGTAATATTTAGCTAAAATTGGTGTCCTAATTCACTTTTAAAATAATTAGGTGGTGACTCTCTAAAATTAATTAAACCTCAGGATTACCAATATGTTATACTCTAATTTGACCCGTGTTAAGATGGGTATAACAACTGTATAATTAACTTGGTCATCGTTCATAATTTTGCTTGCATAGTACACCGGATGAAATATCTTGTTCACCCGTTTCCCCAAGACTGCTCCTACTGCAACATCACTTGTGTCGCACATAAGCTCAAAGGGTGATCTTCAATTTGGTTCGGTAATAATTGGAGTGGTTGTTAATTTATAATTCAAGAGCTCAAAGGCCTTCATGCACTCTTCATTGAAATCAAATTTTGTGTCATTCTCTAATAGCTTGCATAGGGGATTCACCACTTTGGAAAAGTCTTTGATGAACCTCCGGTAGAACCCCGCATGCCCAAGTTAACTTCTAACTCCCTTGACGGAAGTCGGAGGAGGTAACTTTGAGATCACTTCTATTTTATCCTTGTCCACCTTGATTCCATCTTTTGAGATCTTATGGCCGAGGACAATGCCCTCATCGACCATAAAGTGGCATTTTTCCCAATTCAACACAAGATTTGTCTCTTCACATCGGGCGAGAACCTTGTCAAGATTTTGAAAACATTCTTCAAATGAGTCACCAACCACACTAAAATCATCCATAAAGACTTCGAGGAAGTCCTCCACCATGTCCGAAAATAGCCATCATGCACCACTGAAATGTAGCGGGTGTATTACACAATCCGAACGGCATCCTAGAGAATTCAAAGGTCCCATACGGTAGATGAAGGTGGTTTTATCTTGATCTTTTGGGGCTATAAGAATCTTATTGTAACCTGAGTACCCTTCCAAGAAACAATAGAAGACTCGCCCGGCAAGTGTGTCTAACATATGCTCAAGAAATGGCAATTGAAAATGAACCTTTCGGG
Organism: Nicotiana undulata; assembly: GCA_005239495.1. Taxonomy (NCBI): domain Eukaryota; kingdom Viridiplantae; phylum Streptophyta; class Magnoliopsida; order Solanales; family Solanaceae; genus Nicotiana; species Nicotiana undulata. The sequence goes on along the minus strand of ML259498.1, from coordinate 47,673 downwards.
TCACCTTGTTCAGCTTCCTATAGTCTATGCATACCCTTCAAGAGTGGAATTTACCTGCACTTGGGTTAAGCAAGCAGAAAGAATAACAGGTAATGTAGAAGTAGGGCCCAAGAATTCATACCTTAGATGTGATGGGAGAGGCTTCAACTCCAAGGTTGGTGGCTCCTCGATCGAGGGCTTTATCGGTGGAGTCTTCCGATTTTCCAAATCCAAGGAGAGCTTACGGGGTCCATAAGAGTAGGATCACATACCTTGCAATTCATTAGTACATTCAACCAAGCCATCCCTTACATCATCCTCATGGATCAACAAAACAGCTTACATGGGATCTTCCACATTGATCATTGCACTTGTATCATCTATTATCACTTCTGTCACTAGATCAACAAAAGAGAAAACCTCAGTACTATTCGACTGCATCATCGATTTGCACACGTGGAAGACAACCTTTTCATCGCCTACCCAGAAGGTCATCTCACCGGCCTCCACATTTACCAAAGCCTTTCTTGTTGCTAGGAAAGGCCTTCCCAAGATAATCTACACCTCACAGTCGACTTCACAATCGAGGATCACAAAATCAGCAGGCAAGATAAACTTGTCAACCCATACAAGAACATCATCAATAATACCAAGGGGTCGCTTCATTGTTCTATCCGCCATTTGAATCCTCATTGAAGTTGCTCGCGGTTGGCCAATACCCAAAGTTTCGAAAACGGAGTAAGGAATCAAATTGGTACTTGCACCCAAATCACATAATGCCTTTGCAAAATCTGCATTCCCAATGGTACAAGGTATAGTAAATACGTCGGGATCTTCTAGCTTGGGAGACATCGAGTGCACAATGGCACTAACTTGGTGAGTCATTTTGATGGTCTCACATTTCATAGATCTCTTTTTTGTCACCAAGTCTTTCATAAACTTGGAGTATCCCAGCATTTGATCAAGAGCTTCTACTAATGGTACGTTGATTGACAAGATATTCATCATCTCTATGAACTTCTTGAATTGATTTTCATTCTTTTGCTTTTCTAGTCTTTAAGGATAAGGCGGAGGAGGCCTTGGCAAGGAAGCCTTGGCTTTTGGCACTACCGTCTCCGGTATGTCTATCATGTGTTCCCTAGACGAGTTCACGTCATTTTGCATCTCCTCCTCATTGTCGTGGATATCAATCCCCACTTCACCATTCAATTTCTCTTCTATCACTTGCTCAACAACTATAGGAACCTTATCAATTTTCATTTCATCATCATCACACACAACTCTCTTTTGCTTGGAGGTACTTGCTTCACCACCTCTACCACTCCTTGTGGTCACCGCCATTGTATGCCCAGTATTGTTATTGTTCCCACCCTTCGGGTTTACTACCGTGTCACTAGGTAGTGCCCCCTTAGTGCGATTTTTCAAAACTTGCGATATTTGACCAATTTGGACCTCAAGATTGCGGATGTAGGTAGTGTGGGAGGCAATTTGAGCATCAGAATTAGTAGTCCTCTCCATCATCTGTTTGAACATATTCTCGTTCCGTCTCATATCATTGTTTGACGAACTTTAACCTTGGGATTGATATGGAGGTGAATTGTTGGATTGTTGATACATCGGGGGCCTTTGAAAGCCCCACCCCCGATTTCCATTTCCACCCCAATTGTTGTTTCCATTGTCGTTCCAATTGTTGTTGCCACCCCAATTCTGGTTATTGTTCCCCCAGTTGTTTGAGTTGTTGTTGTTCCAGTTTCCTTGCCATTGATTGTTCCAATTCTGATTATTCCCTTGAGATCTCCACTGTTGGTTTGAAGCATTGCTCTGCTGTCCTTGATAGTTGTTTGCTTACATCACATCCTCATTTTGGTCATCATATGAATCATCATTGTTGTAACCACTTCCACTTGCTCATTAGGATCATTGTTGTTCTACATTTGTTGGCCACGTTATCTTCTCCTGTTGACCATTAGATTGACCCCTTCCATTGCATGTACTTGCTTTGGTCCTTGGATTTGCTGAAGTTGTGCTTTGGCAAGTTGATTCATAGTTGTTGTTAACTCAGCTATGGCTTGTCCATGGTCTTGGAGTTCCTTATGAAGATTGATCACACTCGGGTCACCTTGTGGAACATTTGCCCGACTTTGCCATGCTAAAGAAATGTCAACCATTTCATCAAGAATGTCACAAGCCTCATCATAAGACAACTTCATAAAATTTCCCCCAGCCAGCTGGTTCACCACATATTGATTGGTCGTGTTTATACCCCGGTAAAATATTTGTTGGATCATAGTTTCTGTCATGTCATTATTGGGGAATTCCTTGACCATAGTTCTATATCTCTCCCATATTTCATGAAGGGGCTCATTGGGTTCCTATTTGAAGTCTAAGATTTGATCCCTTAAGGTTGTCATATGTCCAGGTGAGAAAACTTGGCAATAAACTTGTCGGCCAACTCATCCCACGTAGTGAAGGAATGGTTTGGGGGGAGTCTTTCGAGCCAGTCCAATGCTTTCCCTCTAAGTGAAAAAGGGAACAGTCTAAGCCTCAATGCATCCTCTGACACGTTTGTGTGTTTTCTTCCCCAACAGGTATCCACGAATCCCTTGAGATGTTTATATGCATTCTGATGGGGAGCACATGTGAAGTACCCTCGCTGCCTCAATAAAGTCAACATCACATTTGTAATCTGGAAATTGCCCGCCCGGATTCAGGGTGGGACAATCGCACTAGCATATCCTTCATCTAGAAGCACCCGAGGAGCTGCTCTAGGAGGAGGTGGGGGAGGTTCTGGAATATTTTCATTGGCCTGGCGGCCTCTTCTTTGAGCTTGAGGTACTAGATGCACCTCATCATCACCATTATCTTCTTCCTCCTCCCTCGGGAGAATATTTCCAAGAGGATCAGCCATTTGTACCTAGAGCGATTAAAACACACGAGTTAGTAAAATAGAAGGAAAGAAAAATAATATACACAACTAGTCAGATAGATAGACAAAACTGTTTAACTCCCCGGCAACGGCGCCAAAAAGTGATCGGCTCCAACCCTACACCACTATGTAATGGCGAGGAGGGGTCGATGTAGCTTTTACTCGAGAGGCCGGGATCGATATCCGTAGGGAGTTATAAGATGGGAATTGGGTTCCTATCCGACCTAGCTATGTATTTTGTTATTAATTACACTTCTATTCATAAGTGGGTTTGTTTCTATTCTAGATGTATTGCTAACAGTACTGAAAATAAACTAAGTACAGTATTTTTGTAAGGGTTTTCTCAATTGATAAAAGGCACTAGGGAAGTGACTTACACCTAGGCGAGTATCTAATGGAGTCTAGAATTTAGAACAAACTTATTGTTTCTGGGATCGTGATATAACCTCACACTCAATTACTCACCTATACCTCTCGGTAGTTTGGGTGACTTTGCCCGAGTTGGCTTTCTCAAGCCTAATTGGGTGTTCAAACAGTGCAAGTAAAATTGTCTCAAGTCGGGTATTACTATCTCTAGGTTTAACCCTTTAATTGGGGCTATTAATCTCTTGAATTCACCCCAATTTCTTGTTAGCCTATTTTACCTAAACTTAGGTCCTCTTTCTCAAGAAGAACCCTAGTCAAAAAGGCATGAATCAATGTTAGCAACCACCAATTCAATAGATAAAACATGAAACAAGCTAAATATCATTAACCCATAAACAAATAAGCCCTAAAATTAAAGACCCATTAAATACCCATACTAGGGTTGGGTCACAACCCTAACAAATGGGTCTAGCTACTCATAATCAAGGTAGAAATCAAAGATGGAGATGAATTAATAGCCATAAAAAATAATTACAAGATCAAAGTCTAAAGTTATAAGCTAAAACTAGTCTAAAATTACTCAAAAAGGAAAAAGGTTGTTGTTCACGAGCTCGTCAATACGAAAGATGACCTAAAAATGTGAAAAAGAACTATTTATACACAACTGAAATTACTGAACAAAAATGCCCTTGCAGAGGTTCTGTTGTCAGCGGAATATTGAGCGCCTCAGCGGATAGACTTTCGCGGTCGCGCAATAACGAGCGCGGACCGCGTTTCTTCAAAATTGGACTTGGCCTGGGCTAGAATTCAGTGTCAGCGTAAAAGCAACCGCCCTCGCGTGATCTTTACCGCGGCCGCGTAAAATGAACGCGGACCGCGTCCTGTTCTTGGCCCCAAGTTGCCAGGTCTCTGAACCTTGATTTTAACTCTCAACGGATTTATGCTCGCGGGCGCGCTTATGTGACGCGGTCAGCGGTCCATTGTGAGTCCAATTTTATCCCTCTGAACCTTACTTCTGCGGCAGCCCTTAGTAATGCGCCTCAGCGGAAAAGCTTAAGTTGTAGCGTAAAATTGGCGCTGATAGAGCTTCATCAAAGTTTAGGACTTGTGCACGTTTGGCTCCTTTATGAGTTCATTTTGGCCTCTTTGCCTAATTTTTTACCAGAACCTGCAAATAAGCACCTTGAGTTAGTTTTCGGGAATACCTTAATGCCTTTTTGCCCCAAAACCTAAGCAAAAGAGAGTAAATAGTAGGTTAAAATCCCTAGTTATCATTAGGCATTTTAAATCCCTTGAAAATTTTCATGTATATCTCATTATCAAGTGAGTCATAAAGGTAGGTTGTAACCACATCCATTAAATGCATGTCAAGCTTTTCATGGATAACAAAACTAATGAGATAATGGAATATTATAGCATCTATAACGGGTGAATATGTCTCTTCATAATCGACACCAGGCCTTTGTGAAAATCCTTGTGCCACAAGGCGTGCCTTATATCTTTGTACCTCATTTTTCTCATTCCTCTATGTACAAAGACCCATTTATAGCCAACAGGCTTAACACCATTAGTTGTTGGACTACAGGCCCAAAAACTTCACGTTTCGCAAGTGAATTCAACACTGATGAGATTGCTTCTTGCCATTTTGTCCAATCACATATTTGTCGACATTCTCCAACTGATTGAGGTTCAAGATCCTCACTATCTTGCATAATGCTAGATGCAAAATTATATGCAAAGACATAATCCACCACTATATCCACTCGATTCAAATTTGTCTCAATATCGATTGGGTTTATTGATCGCTCCTTATTTTCTTGAGTCTCAACCTCATTGATTTCCTTATGAATCTCAGGATTGGTTATATCGTGGATTTATTCATGATGCTCTTTTGTAGTGTCATCTTGAGTATTTTTCTAGGATTTTGATCCTTAGAACTCAATGGTCTACCACGCTTTAAGCGTGTTTTTGACTCATTAGTTATGGACCTAGAAGATTGTCCAACAGGGACATCAATACGGAATGGAACCTTCTCTACAGGGATATGTGATTTTGTTATCCTTTTCAGATCCGTAAATGCGTCTGGCATTTGATTTGTTATTTTCTTCTAAGTGAATAATCTTTTGCACCTCTTTTTCACAAATAGAGACACACAGATCAAAATGAGACAATGATGAATTTTTTCACAAAATTTTCCGTTTGGTTTCACCAATTTCTCCCCTTAATTTTGAAAAAAATGTTTGATCGAATCGACATTCTGCAAATAGTGCAGTGAACAAATCTCCCGTTAATGTTTCGAGGTAGCGAATAATGGAGGGCGATTCAAACCCAACATATATTCCTAACCTTCTTTGAGGATCCATTTTGGTGCGATATGGCGGTGCTATATGCACATATACTGCGCATCCAAAAATTCTTAAATGGGATATATTAGGTTCATGACCCAAAACTAATTGCATGGTAATATTTATGATAATTTGTTGATCAGAGACGAACTAGCATTGTTGTATGCAAAATGGCGTGATCCCAAACAAAAGTGGGAAACCTCATTTTCATGAGTAACGGTCTTGCTATCAATTGCAAACGTTTAATTAAAGATTGTGCAAGGCCATTTTGAGTGTGAACATGAGCTACAAGATGTTCCACTTTTATCCCAATTGGTAAGCAATAATCATTAAATGCTTAGGATGAAATCAACAGCATTATCAAGTCTAATAGACTTAATTGGATTATCGGAAAACTGTGCTCGTTATCGAATTATTTGTGTCATTAATTTTGCAAACGCGAGGTTGCGAGATGATAATAGGCACACTAAGACCATCTAGAAAATGCATCTTTTAAGACCATAAAATATCTAAAGGGCCCACTAGGTGGGTGAATAGGTCCACAAATATCCCCTTATATATGTTCCAAAAATGCAGGGGACTCAGACCCAACCTTTGTTGATGATGGTCTAATAATTAGCTTGCCTTGATAATAAGAAGTGCAAGAAAATTCATTATTTAGAAGAATATTTAAATTCTTTAATGGATGCCCATTTGAGTTTTCTATTATTCGTCTTATCATAATTGATCTACGATGTCCCAATCGATCATGCCAAAGTACCAAAGTATTGGAATTAGTAACCTTTTAGTTTACGCTATAATGTACCTCAATTGCACTAATTCTTGTCCAATACAAGCCTCAAGATAAAGATGAGAATTTGGTAATGATGAGATATTCAAGAACATTCTCATCTATTGTCTCAATATGATATCTATTTCGGCGGCAGAAAAAAAAAACTAGGCCAAAAGACTATAAATAAGGAAGAATTGGGGCAAGTACAGAAAGTACAGAGGTGAATATGAAACAATTGAAGGATTTCAAATATATTGTAAGAATTTTGAACAGAAAGTACATAGCTCAGCTAAGGAAATAGAGCTTAGGGCTTAAATTTATTAATGCAATAGAACTAACAGGACACCCAATCTTACTCTAGTGGAAAGAGTATTGTACCCTTAATCCAACATGAATACAATGCCTTAATTTTGTCCTTAAATCTATGGCAAAAGAATATGAATGTATTCAAATAAAAGGGAAATTGAACAACTCCATATTTTGTATCAGAACATAATTTTAGATTTAATGATATGCTGTGGTAGATTGCTGTGTCAACTCACAATTGCTTTGGTAAAAGGACATAAAACTGGAGACCTCTATATATACATGCAAAAAAAGGACATGGCCTTTGATCTCATGATTTCACTCTAACCATAAGAACTAGATGGACGTTTCTCTTGAATATCGATCTTAACTCTTCATTTGCCTCGATACCTATTCTCCTGCACAAAATTAACAGATATACAACGTTACAGCAATACAACTTTGCCCGAGCGAGATCATTCATGTTAAACGGCACTTTGCCAAAACAAAAATAAAAGCTATGCTTTCTATAAGCAATAAGACATTGTGCAGCCACTCATGTTCTCTATTTTTGGCCCAGATATTAAGCATAGAAGTCATCCGCAGCTACTTCATGTTTTTAGCATTAATGAAATAGTTGGGAAACTTTATCTGAAAGAACATTACCCTATTTTGGAACCATTCTTTCCTACGAGAATCTTGCGTTGGCTTATCTTGTGAGTGATCAAATGCTGTTCAATTCTTAGGGAACCATCACGTAACTCCTTCCAGTCCATCAGGCGATGTTCAATGCCATACGGGATTTCCTATATAGACAAATTAGCAGGTCACTTTCATGATTATCTTTGTCTCCCTGCTGCTCAAAGAAAGCACATCCGTTAAGTGTACAAACAAGACAATGGAATACCTGATGTATGTAATGTAGCAACTTTTCCCTGACAACTTCCATTGAAATATTCTTCATAACTTCTTCACTCATGACAAGTGGATCTTCATCCCATGGTCTTTTCACTGCCTAATCATAACAAACAACACAGAATACAAATTAGGTACTAAGAAGACAGATTATGAGACTAAGCATCCAGTTTCGTCACTGAAAGGAGATGAATGCATTAACAGAGAGGTCAAAGCAAACAATAGAGCAACGAAAAGAACCTCTTAACTTCACACATGTACAATAACATATATGAGAAACAACAAAGCAACCCATAGCTATGCACCCTCTTTACATAGTAGTGCCTGCAGTAAAGAGGGGAGAAAAGGGTGTGGCTTTTTTTTTTTGGGGGGGGGGGTCGACATGATGATGAGGCTGACAAGTAAACCAACTTGAGTTCACTAATGCAATGCGCTTTAATATATAGCAAGGCGTGTACTGCCCTGCACAAAACCAAAGTAGGCATCTAAACTCACGAGCTCGAAGTAGAAAAACTTGGTCACGCTACAAATGCCACAACATAATGGCATCCACACTCGTCAAAAAAGTAGAATATGATGTATTAGGTTCAGGTTAAATGGAAGGTTATAGCCATATAATCTGGGAATTTCTAATCTCCTTTTTCCCTGAGAGGTTAGAGATATTGAACTCCTTGCTCATGTAAAGGCGTTCACGCCTGACAAGGTATGCCGCCTTTCTACGGTCCAGCAACATAGAGGCTCCAGGACATGCCATGCACATAAGACCTCCCAAAACAACAACATTACCCAAATTTCACCATTAAAAGCAAAAGGATCACCTTCAATAAAATAATTAATCATCAGCATCTCTTTGGGAGCTGGAGGGCTGGGAGGGAAGATTGGCATCTCAAGAAACATTTTTCTGAACATATTAATTTTCCAATATTAGAACAGGGATATCTCATTGAAAAGAGAGAGAGATTTTGGGGTAGGAGGGTAGGGTATTAAATGTAATGGAAGTTCATCATTTGAAATGTTTCATGTTGCATTCTCTTTAATCAAGACGTAGATAATGAAACTTCTAAGATCAAACCACAAGGAAGCAAAAGCCACAACCACATGCACCATTTACTAACATACAGAAAGATAACCCCACCCCACCCCCCCA
>ML259498.1:0-38737 GCA_005239495.1 Nicotiana undulata | reverse complement strand
GCCCCATTAACAAACAACGAGAAAGATACCCCCCCCCCCCCCCCCAAAAAAAAAAAATAACACACAGCCTCATACATAAAACATGCCTGCTCCGTCAAGTATTGTGTAAGATTTTTCACTCCAGCTCCCTTTAGTCCCGATATCGTAAAACACCTACAAATGAGAGATCAAGAAAGCACACACCATATTGAGCTTTAATCTCAATTAAACTGAATAAGGGATAGTGAAATACCACAGTATGAGAAGTAAAAGGTTACCTCTCATATCCAGGAAGGTCTTTGAATTCCTCAACAACTTTCAATATATCTTTTTTCTTCTCGATTAGGTCAACTTTATTGATACACAGTAAACGTTTCTGGTTTGGGTTAGCCTCAGAACCCATTCTCTCAATCAACCTCACAACTCTGGAATCAGGCCTATACATTTGTATAGTAAAATGTTACGGAAACATTTATTTAGAATTAGACTGAAGAAATCATGCAAATTTCTGATGAATCTACTCAGCGCTATAGATACATTCATATATACACCATTCACTCCACTCTGAACATTTTTTTTTCTCGATAAGTTCACTTTAACATGGAAACCTATACCTACTTTTACTGCACAGAGCTGCTTTAAGGCGATCCAGGCACAACAAATTCCAAAGCCTCTCAGTTGGGTTAAAGGACTCAGAAATTTATATTTCAAACCACAAAACTCAATATTTGGAGCTCTGTTAGCATATATACATATACGAAGATAGGAAAACCTGACACTTTCCAAGGACAAAGCTAAAGAGCATAATTTCATAACTCTAGATCGGATTTGCAAATTAAAAATTAAATTTTCATATAAGTAGCACTCCAACTTGAGAATTAAAAGGGAAAGATGGATTACGTAGACACAAATGGCGCTCCAACTTGGGAAATTAGTGACAGACATTAGGAAAATAACACATCATTTTTGACTATGCAGAAGGAAACCTACAATATCTGCCACATATTCTACAAATAACTAATCTTAAGAATTCCTCACATTACTATCTCACTATTGATCTAGGAAGGTCCTCACGTTGCTATCTCAATTCTCATGTGGCAGTCTCCTCCATCAAAGCGAGAAATTTACCAAGACTTAAAACACACGACTGGAACCCATACTTTTGCATAGGAAGACAAGCTTATCATTGAACAAAAACCAGAATACATTTGGCCAAAATGGGCCCAGAAGTCAAATTTGACAAGACTTTTACTTGGACCATGAGATTACTTCAACAATCATCTTGATCCTAAACATGATTTTGGCTATATAAACCTTGACCAGCATATAAGGAACTTTATCCAGGTCAAATTTCACTTCAGAGTTGGTCAGTCGACCCTTCAAAAGCTTAAAGTGACACAATTCACTTCGAATTTGGTCCATTGACCCTGAAAAAACTTGAAGTTCTGAAAGATTTGGAATGGAGAACATAGTTTCCTTCCATCAGCTGTGGAAAACATGGGTATCACATCATCGATGTATTTCAAGCTGATTTTCATTTCTGGAACTCTAATCTCACCTCTTTGAAGCAATTATAGAGTCTTCTACCTCTCACAATTTCAAAGCCATATTATACATGATATCATCTTTTCGCGTCAACAATCACACGCACAGTTGTTCAGCTTAGTCTGTTTTATTATATATTTTTATGGTGGTCTGGGGGCCAACTTGCACACACCTCGACTAATCCACCTGGTACCTGCTACCTGGTAGCTCTGCCCACTAAGAAATCAACTAAGGATTATTATTTGTCTTTTTTGGGATTTAAATCCTGGTCTACCAGAGCCTTTCCCACTTTTTTGACCACTAAGCCAGGGTGCATGTAGAGTTGTTCAAGCAGTTTAACTTATAAGGACATAAGTCTCCAGCCTTAGTCCAGGATTTACAGTGTTACAATTTTGTTATACAAACTATCTGTTAAACACCAATATATTAGTAAACCTCAACTATAATTTCTAAGGTTCTTTATTATTGGAAATCTATCCCTTAAAATTTCCTGTATGAATGAGAATTTTCTTTTAGAAGCTATAATCCAATAACATATACTATGTTTATTTTCATATTGGTAAATCCTTCTGAATGATTTAAGAAATGCTTTTAAATGGAAATCCACAATGACAAATCTTTGCATGCAACTCCCTAAATGCCTTCTGTTTCATTAATGAAAATCTTATTTACAGAGCGAAAAAATATGCAAGGACAAAAGCCCAATTGTTGGAGCATGTTACAGATGATGTGCATCATCATCAAGAAATTTTACTCTCTCCACCCTATATTATGTGAAAACATTTAGCTCTGCACCAAATTTAAAATTTCAATTGACTTGTATCTTATATTGGTATTGGTGAATGCAATATTATGTAGAGAACTGTTTGCTTTATTACTGATCAAAAAAGGTGACTGAAAATTATATGGGCTAATAAACACCAATCAGAGAGGTATCGAGTCCAAAGATACAAGCCAATAAGTGTATGCATCCTTAGGGTAACGACTACTGGTATTGAACAGCATCTCCATTTCATTAAAGAAATGGAAAACCAAATTACATTTTTCTTTGAACTCGGGCTAACGAATGAAAATCTGAAGATTAGAAATAAACATATCCAGATTAAACAAGTAAAGCACATTTTGCATTTTCTTTTTCTTCCATTAGTAACTTATTTCTCACAGGTAATATTGATAATGGTTAAGCATATAAAATATCATGAGATGGAGCATATAGTTATTACAATAAATACAGAAGATGGAGTTTTGGAGTCAAGTAAAGAAGAAAAACTAACTTGGTAAGATGCCTATGAGCATCAAATATGACAATGAGTACATCATATAGATCAATAGACCTCCATGCACTTTCAATACGTGCTTTCATGTCCTTGTAGGGAAATCCACTTTTCTTTAGCATAAGCCCAGGAGTATCAAGGAAACACTGCATAAAGAATCCATCAGATATGTAGCAGTACAAAAAAGGTCTTAACCTTTAGGAAAAGGATTACTCCAGAAAATAAAAATAAAAAAAGGTCAGCCCGGTGCACAAAGCATCCCGCGTTCACGCAGGGTCCGCGGAAGGGTCGCACCCCTAGTGGGTGTGATGTAGGAAGAAAATATAACTTCTTTTCTTCTCAATATTTTAGAAGCACAAAATATAATTCAACCTGCAAGATTAGCACATGACGTCTGACATTTAGTCATTTATCAGTATTAGTCATACTTTGCAGTTAGCTTCTTCCTCTTATGTGTAAGGTTCCTTTTAAATAAATAAAATCTGTTCAAAGAGGAAAAATAAATAAAGTTCAGTAAATAAGACGTCCGACGTACAACCATTTCTCAGAAGAAAAAAAGACGTTCCATGTAAGAGTACATATTCCCTTTTTCGAAAAAAATGATGGCTAACTCAAGCTTGTGTCAGCTTAATCAAATTCATGACATTTATTAATCCTAAGAAACTGAGATTGCAATCTTAATCCAAGAAAAATACTTTTTCGATCAATTAGTGAGTTAATTTCACATGTGGACACTGAACTTTACCCTCTATATCAGTAAAGTCACATTATCTTTCAGTCACATCAAAGTAGATAAACTTTACCCACTGTAACAATAACATCGCAAAACTGTTTCTAGTGAATTATGTGTGAATTGCTTAGAAAATACAAATGAATGGAACATTAAACTTCCAAAACCAAGTAATCATTTTTTAGTTATCTTTTGCTTTATAAAATATGGGTAGTCAAAAATCTTACAAGGTGAACTTTTCTATTCAGTCAATTGTATTTTCTGAGTCGAAAATTTGACCTTTCGGTCATTTGCATTTGTGAGCCGAAAATTTGACCTCTAGGTCATTAGTATTTCTGAGAGATTTACACACTGTAATTATTTTAATGTGACAAAAAATAGTTTTATGACTTCATTGTTGTAGAGGGTAAAATTTAGTCACCAAAATGTGATAAAAAATGGTTTAACAACTTTATATATGGTCATGTTGGAGACTAAAGTTCATTTTGGCAAATAGATGCATCTCAAGCTAAGAAAAAGAACGAAGGTCAACAACCAGAGAAAAAGAAAGAAACTGAAACCTAGTAATTCTAAGTACACTTACGACTTGGGTCTTTCCTTTAGTCATCACACCTAAGACTTCATGAATAGTGGTATTTGTCTTCCGTGATACAGCAGAAACTTTGGTCCCAACCTACACAAAGAAAAAGAGGTAAGACAGACAACAACCATATGGCAAAAGGACTACTGCAGGGATTAGTTGCCAATAAAAGCGTAATAACATTTTGTTTGCGGTAAAATAAGAGCTGTAACAGTTCATTGGGTATACTCTTTAGTGAATACAACAGAACAACTATGCCTCATTCTCATACTAGTTAAGGTTAGCTACATGAATCCAGATTCCAGTGTTGTCAAAGGCGCGCTTAAGCCCTGAAGCGAGGCTCAAAACACGTTGAGCGCTTTGCCTCGCTTTGTGGGCGCTTTAGTGTCGCATCAAAGCTCTAAGGCATACTTTTCCTTATCAATGAGTGTAATCCAGATAAGTTGACTTTAAACAATTGATATTTCACTTTAGCGTGAATTCTTTTCAATTTCTTTGTCCATATATTTGTTATTCATGCTTATAATGATTAGTCTTGGACTACATGCATATTTTAACTTTTTTTTCTCCCGTTGCGCTTTTTTCATTAAAGCCCACGATTTATTTGCGCTTAAAGCCCAACGGATCTTAGAGCTTTTTTGCACTTTTCGCCTTTGACAACACTGCATGAATCCTCTAAAAGCAGAGGGGGATAATAGATTTGCAGCAATAGAACAAGCTAAAAGTACTAAAGCAAATGATTGTCCTAATCAGCATTAACCACCAATATTCCTAAATTAGTCATCACTATACTCATATAACCAAGAACGACAATAAAGCATGGAAATTTATCAAGAAGAGTCGTCGAACCATGTACTTGAAAAACCAAATTATATGATAAAACATTAATATTTTCAGCAACAGAACAAGCTAAAAGTGCTTAAGCATATCACTGCCGTAATCAGAATTAACCACCTGTAGTGGCAACTTAGTCATCACTATACTCATATAACCAACAATGACAATAAAGCATGGAAATTTATCGAGAAGAGTCGTGGAACCATGTACTTGAAAAACCTAAATGTCTACTCAGAATTTTATATTTTTAGCAACACAACAAGCTAAAACTACTTAAGCATATAATTGTCCTAATCAGCATTAACCACCAATATATCATTCCACACGATAGCCTTGTGCTTTTTCTAGCTTTCATTAGGTTTCTTTCTTCTTTGAATTAGCTTGGATCTCCATTGAAATAAGGAAAGCAGACTGAAAACTCTAAGCCTGCGTCTTCACATATCTAACACTTCATCCATTTTAGCTAATATTGACAAATTAGTCATCACTATACTCATATAACCAACAACACCAATAAAGCACAGGAATTTATACAGAAAAGACGTCGAACCATGTAATTGGTCAATGAAGATTTGCCAGCATTAGGAGCTCCAATAATTCCAACACTCAATGACATTTGATCTTCTTCCTTTACCACCTCATCATCCTCTTTATCTTCTTCGTCTCCCTTTTTATCAAGGGCAGCTTCTAGAAGATTCCTAGCCAATAAAGCAGCTCTTCTTCTCTTCTCCTCTTCTTTAATCAAGATCCTTGTATTCTTAATAGCAGAAGTATCTTTTTCACCAAAGACTTTATCTTTCACTCTTTCCCTATACTTCTCGTCCCAAGTGGAGCTGCTGCTTACACTGTTTTCTGAATTAACGTCATTGTTTAATCCAACACCCACATCGTATTGGGAACTGTCAAAGACTGAGGATGATGACGTGTCATCTTCTTCAGAGGAAGAAAGACCAGTGCTTGTTGGGTGGTCTTCTTGAGGTTGGGCAGAGTAAAGGCGACGAAAAGAAGTTGAACTGAAATGGGTTTTGCTTGGATTTGAAGAGTTCAATGTCCTAAAAAATCTTAAGGCTTTCATGTCAAGAATTTCAACTTTAGATTATGCAAAATCCTAACTTTTTTAGAACCCGGATGTCGCTTTTGCTCTACTTACTTTGGTGTAGAGAAGGAGATGGCGCCGGCCGGGGGGTGGGGGGGAGGGAGGTGGGGTTGCAGAGGAAATGGACAAGCGGGGTTTTTGAGGGTTTTAGAAATGGATGAGGGATAAATGGGGATGTGTTTGTCATTATGAAATTGTCCGAATTTGGGCTTATGAGCATTGAGCTTGTATTTGGGCCAGTATATACATGTGTGGGTTATAGTATAAGCCCAACACTAAACTTGGGAGAAATTCAAAAATAGCCAGATTTACATCTTTCAAAAATAGCCACAGTTTCAATTGTATCGAATTTTAGCCACTTTTCATGATAAGATAAATCTGCTATTCAAAATTCGAAAAATACTCCAGTATAATACACTTGAGTTCCAGTATATTTTGCTGGAAGTTCATACACAAGTGCTCGAATCTCCAGTATATTATGCTGGAACTTTCCGTGTATTGGAGTTCCAGCATAATATGCTGGAAGTTCATACACAGGTCCACTGAACTCCAGTATATTATGTTGGACCGGTCTCTGTTGTAGCAAAATAGTGGTTATTTTTCAATGACTTGCAAACGCTGGCTATTTTTGAATCACCGGTCCGAAAACTGTCTAGCCCGTGCTATTTTTACACAGGACTTGCGATGGCTCAATGGCATGTTCTTAATATTTTATGAAACATTTTAGTACTATAGATAAATAAAAATATCTAGGTGTTAGTTGAAACAAGTAATATGAAGCTTATGAAGGATAATGACTTTCGTCCATGAGAAAAGGAAGTTATTTTTTACCTAGGGAATCCTCCACTTCACGAGGTCGATATGTTAGGATTTGCATTGAAGTCCCTATTGAGAAACCACTAAAAACACATGACCGGAAAATGAAAATCCATTATTATTATTTTTGTCGAAAATCCATTATCATCATGACGGTATTTTTATGGCTTATATATACTATTACTGCTTTACTATTTCTAGTAAATATGGTAAAAGCTATACACACAAATATTCGCAAGATCCATTAGCGCTTTACAGAGAGTCCTGCAATTGGAATATTACTTTTCCAACAACCCCACCAAGACAGGTACCATCATTTTTCACGATAAACTATTATAACATCAAATAAACTGACCAAATTTAACAATGAATGGCTAAACTACTGAATTCATCCTTCATTTACAACAAAGCATACATTATCCACGTGGGCATGTACTTAAAATAATAATCGTCATCAATATTTAAAGAACATTCTACAAAGACGGGAAGGATGATTCTTTTTCCTCTTTTCTTCCCTTGTCCTAAATTGGAAATATTTGTACAATTGAGCAGAGAGATGCTTTCATTTCTCAACTATGTAAGAAACGAAAAAAAAATGGTACACCCTGCAGCTGCAAAATCAAGGAGGCAAACCACCACAGCAAACTTTGCTCTAAGCATTCTATGGCATTTGCCTCCAGCACATCTGTAAATATTTTCTTGCCTCTTCAAAGTCCATAAACAGGTCTTGGTTCTTTGATTATCACTGGCTCAAAATTGCCCCTTCTATCTTTAGCATCATCCTTGCAAATATCATACGCATATATGAGTTTTGAGGGGATTGAGACATAAGCTCATGAAGGCTGATTACATCACTGATGTGCAGAATGCCGGGCCTTTGGTGGAACATATAGTGTATCACCGCACTCAATTGGTGTATGGCTAAGTGGATTCCATCTATCAAACACGATACGGCCACCTCGCCCCATCCTTCCACGAAAGTTAAATGTGCGTGCATGTAGGCCATTTGCTGTTGGAGAACCTGGAGGTATAATACCTGCAGCTGACAATTTGTCTGGGTCCAGAGGTTTTGTGAATAGCAAAGGTGGCTCGTTCGGATCCTACATAACCCAGTGCAGAAGTTTAGTCACAAGATTACTGTTAACGAGTGGATTCAGTTTAAATAGATTTCAACTCACATGCAAAGTAATATAAACGTAACATATGCAAACACCGTGTTACAATAGAGTAAGACAAAGTACTAAAGGAAGCAACTTAGGAACGCAGGTAACCACCAATTTATGCAGCCATCCAACCGGCACGTGCCTTCGCTTGAACTCTCGCCTCATGATTCCAGGAGAAGCTATCACCGGCTTGGAGTCGGGAAAGGTTATATTTTGTGCTATATGACGACCATGCGGACGACTAATAGCAGGATCATCAGAGTCGACAAATTCGTCCTCACTTGAAACAACCTTACTTGGGAAGGAAGGAAATTCAGGTAGAGCCAAGGTATCCCCAAAAAGATCACTTTCATTCTGAAATTCAAGAAAGTTACGTTTATTAATTCAAAGTAACATTCAACATGAATAACCTCAAACCATAAAGCCTGAGGAGGATAACCAGTTACATTTGGTACTGGAAAAGGTCTAATGATTCGTAATATGACTAAACGAGACACAGATAAGGAAAAATTCTGCCTCCAAATTTAAGAGATCTACTGCAGTAAAGAGCTATTTCCACTCCAACATATCAGTTTTTCCTTCTCTTTTTTTTTTCAATAAAAGAAACCAGTGCCACTCCATTCAGCAAAACCAACTTTTGATAGGCAGCTGAATTTCTTTTCAGAACAGCAGGTACAGATTTATCCACAGCTACATGTAAGATTCTAATAAAGCCTCAATTCATCAAACATAAAATGCAATCATAATAAAGCATAGAGCAGATACATTCAATCTGTTTCCAGTTTAGACATAATAAGAAAATAAAATACAAAATTATTAAATGATGCTCTCATTACTGCTGGTAAGTATATTAGGGTAAAAATCATGACAAATAAAGAAAATAGTAACCATCCCTGACATACCTTGTGTTTCATTTGAAGTCTCTGGAGATTAATCTCACTCTCAATAACCTCTCGCTTCTTCTCCTCTCTCTGCACACAATAACATCAAGGAATATGAATGCTGCTTACTATGCAGATCATAAGGAATCAATTTACATGGGTCAGTAACTTGTTCGCGAAGTTTACACTAGCAATTGTTAAGAAAGACAAACCTTGATGAGAGCCTCAAGGATGAACTTTGCTTGGTCAAGATTGCGCCTAACCTGGACAATGTGAGACGATATAATGGATATCCTATGGGACATTTTATTGGAAAAGACCAAATCACATATAGCATCATTCGTACATAGTCAGTTAAGCTTTCATAATGCAATTACCTTAAACACCCCCCCCCCAAAAAAAAACAAGTACATTATCCTCCACACACAAAAATCATGTTACGGAACAGCTGTTAGTTTCTTAGATCATTATTATTAGGTACTAAACTATCACAATGTAATTCCACATAAGAAAAGGTTCTATTAAGCGAACAAGAAAGGGTGATACAATACTCCTTCAGTAAGAACTGATGTGAGCACTAGACTGTTGGCAAGAACAAATGGTAGTATGCAATTGAACAGTCACCATCATCTTAGACAAGATGTCTAGATTCATTAATGGGCAAACAGATACAAAAACTGCAATAAATTGGCATGGTTTCAGCAATTCATGCCAAACCTAGTGCAATGTTGTTAGATCAGAATGAAGGAAATGAGGGTGGGCTGGAGATGATGATAAGCAAGATATGACATGAGAGTGTCGCCATGGCCAATACACAGGGAACTGTCACGATAGACAACAATAGGTTTCTATTAAGAGGTCACATCAAGAAAAAAAAAAGCTAAAATTGTCCTTGAGTTCACCTGACGAAGCTTTTCAAATGACTGCGCGTTGTTTTCCCTCCTTTGCATCTGTTAAGGAAAAAAGGAAGCCACAAATTCTCCATTAACACAAACAAACTGCCATGAGAATCAATTTGTCAACGTCGAAAATTTGACACAATAAGATTGGGACGTAGTCATAGAATGGCATACCCTCCTTGTATGAAGTCTGTGGGCCTTCTCCCTTGGCCTAAATACATTATATGGATTCGTGTCGTTAACTGGTGGAGGAGGCTGAAATCATGACAGCAGTCAACAGTAGTCAGTAGATAATCAACAGCAGCAAATGAAGTCACATAAAAGATTATCAAATCTTCATAATGCTGTTTCTTTCAATAAGTTCAAATATTCATTTTGCTTTTTCTTCCAACAAGTTCAAAACTTCACAATGCTATAATAAAGATAAGAACTACACAATTTTTCATTGTATGGGCAAAACTAGTAATCATTGTTCACCTGAGGCAGAATTTAAGAATTGTTGCTGAAAGTATCAGTCAAACAGGGCTGTGGAGGCGGAAATATTTCAAAAAATAGAATAAAGAAGCAGACAAGAGGTTCACTGTACAATCTTCCACATAGATGAGGTTAACAAAAGCAAATAAATTGTGCCAAGTACTATATAGTAACAAGTGCAACATTAATTTAAAGTCGCTTATATGTGGTTCACAAATTCAGAAAGTTGAACTGACCTGCAAACGCCGAAGAACAGGCTTTTGCCATCGCTCCCGCTGATAGAAAAGAAACAGAGATTCCCAATAAAAAGAGAAGGATGCATGAGGATACATCTTTAAAATCACATATAAATGGACACCATTACTGCTGATAAAAAGCAAACACCAAAGGCACTAGTAGTCAAGCACGTTTGGAGCTTTCATATTGAATAGGATACATCAAAATCAATCAGCGTGATCCAGAATTTCTGATTAAGACTAGAACATACAAGTTGGAGGACAAATTTTCATGTTTTACTCCACATAAACATTTGCTGACATGCAACAGGATGCTTTTAACCCATTCTCAAGTCCATTTCCATTTAATCTCTTTATCCTGGAAAACACAAACCTATCATACCTATGGAACGCATACGATGGGATGCTCACAATACATCTTCAAACTATTTTCCAATTAAGAAAAGCACAAACTTATTAAGAATACAGGACAAAAGAACAAGGTCACAAGGTGTAAATGAAAGACTCAGATTCTATATGACTACACATCAGCAACATAGTCTTCTGTCAAAACCAGCAATTCCACAACCTTCAACAAGTTCCTCATCATAAGTCACATGACATCTGCTAACAAACATCAAATAAAATAGTTGCAGGCATTCTACCCATCATTCAAACTTTTGCCCCATGAAAGGGCACATTTAGGATTTAGCACCTATAGACTAACAAGAACAACATACCCAGTAAAATCCCACTAGTGGGGTCTGGGGAGAGTAGAGTGTATGCGCAGACCTTACCCCTACCCCGAAAAGGGTAGGCGTACGCACCTATAGACTGAAGCAGCTAATAATAAGAAATGACCTCAGATCTTACAAGAAAAATAATCTGTAAGAGAGTAACAGGATAACATGCTTAGTAATTAGAATACGAACTTTTTGCATATACCAGACTTTGTGCACATAAAACAGATTTTTCTTTTGATGAACATTGTGTTCGCCAAAATTAAAAACTGTAAAGTGGTGAGAAATGCATACCTTATCCTTCCAGTAATTATAAATAGACTGGAATACTCCATATTTAATGGATAAAGATTGCAACGCCTGAATTTCTCAGAAGGAAAAAAAAAAGGAGACAAAAGATGAATAAGTATGAAAACTAGACTGCAGTAGATCGGAGAAGCAAAATAATCTCACAAAGGAAATAAGACATAACAGCTAAGATCCAAAGGCAGAAAAATCATGTACAAGTTATGTTGTCGATACTGAAGAAACAAACATATTTTCCAAGATCAGCAACGAATATACAGAATCTACATATGTTATAAAATCAACATAAATTGCAGAACTTACGCATTTTCAGTGAAATATCAATTATTGAATATCTAAGAAGTTTCACCTGTTTCTGCCGAACAGATAAATATATACCAGAACATGATATCTGATCTTTAAACATGTAGTATTTTACTTTACATGTCAATATCATTGGTCACCACTCACTAGATCTCCAGTACCAAAAAGTTTTGACAAATAGGAGACAGCATTTTTAATCACAATGGAGGAGACTAACCAGCATTGTCCAACTATAATGATCTAAATGCAATCAAAAGCTAAAGCTTAAATCCACAATGATGAACGATCCCAGCTTTCTTTCTTTTTTTTGATAATGGTAACAATTATATAAATGGGTAAAAATATTTACAAGAGATTGTGAACGATCCCAGCTTTCTTATTCATTAAAACAAAAATATTCCCAGCTTTCTTAAGTTGGCACTAATAGATGTTCATATGCACAGATCATTAATGCGGACTTTGAGATGTAGCTTCCTTCTGGGCAACAAATATTCATTTTCTCATAAATTTAACAAGAAATAAATACAACAAATAGAGAAAAGAGTCCATGCAACCGTTACATTGAAGAAATGAAACTCTTTGAGCTAATTGAAATCCTCCTTTGATGTCAAAGACAAAAGCTACACGAAACTTCTCATTCGCCAGTTGATCCTGCTAGATGTCTAACAATCTCAGTGCATCCTCTCTTTTTTTTATGAAAAGTAATCTCAGTGCATCCTAAGGCCATCAACTTTCGTGAAACTTTCTTTAAAAGGATGTAAATAAAAGGAAATAAAGAATAAAGAACAGGCAGAGGGAGATGTTATTGCACATTGCACATCAGAAATACATTATCATGAGGACCATCGAAAAACACCCCCATGTATTTTTTCGAATCACTTATTCAAGAAGAGAATGCAAAAGCTAAACGGATTTAAAATAGCAGGAAACGGCTCTAGTTGTTCGTATAATGATGGAAGATTTTTCATTTTTTAAGTAGCTTGCAACAGTTGTGCAAATTAGTATAGGAGTTAGCTAAAACAATGAACATGAATTCCACAGTAGGTCCACACATAACTACAAACATATGAAGTTCTTATTAGAGCAAACAATATCAGAAATTCCAAAGTAGACTCTTTAAATAACAAAGCAACACGCCAAAGTCAAACCTGCAAAATTAATGGACTCACAAGAAGAGTTAGTTTTCACCTCAACAGCAGCATCAAAACTTAGAAGCACAGGAACTGGAGAGCCAAGGGTAGTTGCTATAACTCCTGCTCTTTCTCGAGCCTTGTGATCTAAAACTTCTAGTTTGTACAGGATTGTCTCCAGCCTGTATCAGGAAACAAAGTGATTCATTGACTATGATCAATAAACAAAATTCAAGTCATGAATAAGGCATATAATATTGAAAGAGAAAAGAACTGAATGAAATGCATAGAGCATAGACAATTTACAATCTTTCCAGGGATGAAAGCATCAGAAACCTGAAGCTAAATACAGAATAAAGATGAGAATGATTAAATGGACTGAAAGCAACTTGAGGAAGAAGGAAAGGAAGTGTCAGTGAGCCGGAGAGCAACAGACATGCTAGCTCTAAGAAAAAAGTTGGGTCCAGTACTTAGCTTATGGTACTGGAAGGATATTACTAGAAGGAAAGTAAGTGTATATGTTTGATGCGTCTAGGATGAAAGGTAATGCCATACAACTCTTGCAACTTCAGCACAAAAGGAAGTAGTGTCTTCCATGTGGCAACCAACATGTCACAATAGGACTAACAGACAAAAAAAATGAAACCGACTCATGATATCAATGGAAGATCAAGGAAGGTCTGAGACGAGCCCCAGGTTTAGAAGTTTTAACTTTAACATCAACCCACCATCACAGCCCCAATGTCATAAATGGCCTTGCTGGCTTTGTCTCTCCAGAGCCTTGTCAAGATGCCGCAAGATTTGCTTGGAGCACTTCAAAGGTAATGTCAGTTTGCATAGTCATATCATGTTCGTACAGTTGATATAATAACGAAAATGAATTTTATTTCTAAAACAAAAAGACCCTCTTAGTGAAACGCCATAATTTGAGCTTATCCTTCACTTGGTGGTTTTGCTTTCACTATAAGCATGGGTCCTAGTCCCTTTATGCTTTAGCTAATTAGCTACGTGTACAGCTTAAGGCACTGTGCTATGACTACAACATGGCTTCTGCCCGCCTTATACTATCTTCCTTATACCTGGAGCATTAGATTAGCTAAGCTCTCTGGTGTGTTGGCCATCGTGTGATGCGTGCTTATGAATTACAGCTATGATGTATATTATAAAGAAAGCATCTATTATCTTGAGGTAGATTTTAGCATGTCTTACTTTTGATCTTCCAACGAATGCTCACAAGTACCATTTTTAATTACCGTCCGTGAATGAAAACATATCCAACTTGCGGTGGCAGGAGGCATGACTAGATTAAACATAGCAGAATTCGCACCCAATTGAAACAAAAAATAAAGGATGAACCAACCATAAGGAAGAAACAGATGGCACATGTCTTGAAGAAAGCTATTTACATGCGCGCATGTGTGTATAAATGTAATAGAATAGGTACGCAGAAGCATGGTTTAAAATCTTTACTTTTCAGCTGCAAGAACCTTTCTTTCTCTGTTGAGCTCTTGAAGCCAATCTTCATCCTCATTGTCAAGATCATACTCAACAAATTCTCCAATCTCAGCCCGAGCTACAGAAAATTTAACAATGTATCACAATTTACTAGCAACTCAGATGATAATACGAGTGTACCCTCCAGTACACTTCACCCGTACCTCCTCTCGCATGTATATATGACGTCGGCTGAGCAAAAGTGGGCGAATAATCTCTTTCATATGTATCCACAATCACAGACTCAGGAGTAGGTATTTCAGGAGCCAACTTCTTGCTAGAAGTTTGTGGTACCTAAACAATAAATTATTTCCAACATAATAAGCTTAATTACAGACAGAATTCACCAGCACAGCAATACCCAAATTCTCATACTTACTGTGCGCCCTGATTAAGACCAAGTAAATTATGAAAATTTCGATTGTCTAACCTTCAAGGACAACTTGGGACAGTTAATATGAAACAAGGGGTTTAAAATATGGATTGAAGTTATACGCCTGAAAATGCAATAAGTTTGTACACAATCAGTATAATTTAACCTGTTTAATATAGGTCATTTACCAAAAGGTTACCAATCAATGCTATTAAATACGATTACCTCCAATTACTTTTTAAGTCACCTGATTTATTTATTTTTGAAAAGGTTTTTTAAGTCACCTGATTGCGTAAGTAAAACTTAAAGCTCTTAAAATATAAAATGTTAGTAAGAGTTAGTTAAACTGAAAACTTAATCATGAACAATTCATGCATGCAAATTTACAGAACATATAATCCATCCAATCACACATTCGGGCAATAAAGCATAAAACTACAAGAACTAAGCTCAAAAACCTCATTTTCTGTGGCTTCAGCAGCGAGACGAAGAATAAGGTTTCGCGTATTAGTCTGGCCATCGTCATCCTCAAAATCCTTGATAGATTTTAAAATTGGCAACTTCTTGTGAATGTCAAGTGGACGCGGCCTAAATGAGAGTCTACTCATTCTCAACTCAGCTCATTCTCCACACAAGAATTCTCTCTTTTCTACTCTTTATCAAGTATCAGCTCAGCTTCTAACCTTTAAAAGAAGCAAAACAAAGTAAGCTACAAACTCATCAATATAGAACAAAATAACTCTCTATGAGTTCAGTTTAAGGTTTCAGTGATTCAGCAGAGTACGACTCGTCCGAGTTATCCGAGTCGACTCAGTGACCGTTTCGATTGACAACATTAAAGGTCGATTTTTTTTTTACCTGTTGGTTCTCCACAGGGTGAAGGATTTTCGTTTGGAAGGAGATGCGAATGGTTTTCCGGCGTGGGTGGCAGAGGGTTTCTGTACCGCTGAATTGCCGGAGAAGAATGGAGAATTAGTTAATTCCGAGGGCTTAATTAGGGCAATTTGAATAGGGGGTTTTGAGAAGAGAGGGAATTTGGGAGTTGTTCGGGTTAACTCCGGACCCGTATAGTTTCGGTCATAAATGTATGCGTTCATGTGGCTGGTCCTAAGTTACAATTATTGTATGAATTAACCAATGACAGTAATTGTTTGAATTCTAGTTTAAGTTGGACCTGTGTTTTTCTCTTTCTGGTGGATATATTTTTATGTAAAATATTGTACTTTAAAAATTTATTGGTGACTTGAGTGTTTTTTAATAGAAGCTGTAAAAAGATTGAATGATATTTGTCACACTTTCTTTTTCATCTCGTAATAATAAAGGGTAATAAGGGAGTTTTTTCATTTTAAGTGACATTATTTGGATTTGGGATTTATTTTAATTTTCAGAGTCGCTACCCGGATTTTTGACGATGCTCCGGGACACCGTTTATTTATCGAAATCCCAAACCGAGTAAATTCAGACTCTGTTTTAAGTTGTTTGCGACTAAAAATTCGAGTAAGGAATTATGTTAACCCGGGAGAAGGTATTAGGCATTCCCGAGTTCCGTGGTTCCAGCACGGTCGCTTAACTATTAGTAATTGGCCTAATTATCTAATAATTACGTGTTTAAAACATATTATGCATTTTAAATCTTTTAAACCGCTTTTAATATTTATGAAATTATCTTGAAACAAGTCACGATGGCGTGCACTTATTTGTTTTTGGACACATTGTAATTGCGCCACATGAAATATACCTGCAATTACAACGTGTGATTTTATTATTGTTTTGAGTTAGAGTCGGGGACATGAGTTGCCACACCCGAGTGTAGATTATATAGTCATGACTATGGTCATGACGGTTTAAAATGCCTATTTGAGGCGATATTCAATTATTCTCTTTTGGAATTTTTATCTAAAAGAGGTGTTTTTAGCTTTACGGGATATGTATATAGATCATTTTTTATATTTGTGGATTTATCTTGGAACAAGTCACGATGGCGTGCACTTGTTGTTTTTGGATACATTGCAACCACGTCACAGCGTCCGTGATTGCTACGTGTGATTTTAATTAACATTTGAAGTTATGGTAGAGTCACATAAGTGTGCCCGAATGGGATTTACGTATTGTAACCATGCCACGGGAACCGTACCCATGGCCACGATAATTTATTACAACACTGCGCCTAAGACAATATCATGTTTGTGATTTTACATATTTTCCTAAGGTTTAAGATTACATGTGGAGATCTTGAATTAGGGAGTTATTTATGTGCAACTTATCCTCACAATCACAGGTAAAGCTAACCATGAATTAATTTTACCATAATGTAATTTAAGAAAGTTAACACAATACTTCGCAGTAATTTAAACACCTTCCGACAATAATTATCGAACTTTCACTGTTCCACATCTATTTTATATTTGAAGACGAAAGAAAAGGAACAATCAAACGAAGATAAATGGCAAGGTTAACGAATAACCATTTAGTAGTAATGCCACTGATTTTTCATTGGCCTGATGCTTGGGAGAAGAATTGATACATGCTTGATTTCTATTGTAAAACTAAACCAAAAAAAAAACTTTTACAAGCACATTAATTTCCTTCTTTAAAAAAAATCACATAAAAATGACCACCAGATTACTAGAACTTAATCAAGTCCCATATGTACCACTTGAACAACCAGAAATTGAGCAAATAGATTACCCTCAACAATGCTATCTAACACATAAATCAACAATTCAAACTACTGAAGTCTAGTATACTCTAACAGATGAACAAACTCCAAATCTTTACACTAATTTACTAAGTTAATGGGCTGCAAATCAAGGAACTTCTCATTAAAACATATGCGTACCTGATTACACAAGGACGAGATTTAGAAAACAAAGACGCCCAAATAAAGATTGAGACAGAGAATTAGAGCTCGGCCAGCAACAGGAGAACAACATCAACCAAACAGCTCCACTTTTCGAGTTATATCCAAACCCAAAACCCAGATAAACACTCCAATTTCGAGCTGAGACTACCGGAAGGCCGTGATTTCACCGTTGTTGCTGCTACTTACTGCTTGCTGAGCCCCTTATTACACCATAGTAGCAAAAATAAAAAAGACTAAACTAAACATATCAACTATGAGTTACAAGAGTCCTATCTATTAGTCTTCTGAAGCCTGATCTTGAGTCTTGGATGCTTTTAGACATACTTGATCCGGACCTTGATGATTGTTAGTTGTAGGTGTTGGTTCAGTCTTCTTCAGCTTTTCGGGTCAAGAAGGGACATGTATAGCTTGTGACTTCAATCCTGCCCTGAGCAATCCACATCTTTTCCGCTTCTGTACTTTGGGGTTCAACTTTTCTCCTCTTTTCTTCTTTTCTCTTATTCTGAATTGATACGTCTTCTTTTGGTCGTCTCGAATCCATTGTCCTAAATTGCAATCTGCGCAAAATCAAAACAAACGAACGAAATGTTCTGCCCCAGTTTTCACTAGGAAAATTTCGTGAGTTATTGCAACGGAATCTATGCTACTTTATTATGGAAAACGATGAAAAGTTGGGAACAGTACACCCGGAGTTATTGTAGACTAGGGAGTGGATACCCTATGTCGGGAAGTAAAAATAATATCAACTAGGGATTGTATACCCTATGTCGAAAAGTAAAATCAACTAGGGATTATATACCCTATGTTGGAAAGTAAAATCAACTAGGGATCGTATACTCTATGTTGGAAAATAAAATCAACTAAGGATTGTATACCCTTGATTGGCATCAACTAAGGAGTGTATACCCTATGTTGGAAAAAATATCAATTAGGGAGTGTATACCTTATGTCGGAAAAATCATCAATTAGGGAATGTATACCCTTAATTGGCATAAATTAGGGAGTGTATATCCCATGTTGGAAAAATTATCAATTAGGGAATGTATATCCTTAATTGGCATCATCTAGGGAGTGTATACCCTATGTTG
The DNA here is from genome assembly GCA_005239495.1 of Nicotiana undulata. Lineage (NCBI taxonomy): Eukaryota > Viridiplantae > Streptophyta > Magnoliopsida > Solanales > Solanaceae > Nicotiana > Nicotiana undulata. Next base: position 19,951 of record ML259498.1, on the reverse strand, counting down.
GAAAAATCATCAATTAGGGAATGTATACCCTTAATTGGCATCATCTAGGGAGTGTATACCCTATGTTGGAAAAATTATCAATTAGGTAATGTATACCCTTAATTGGCATCAACAAAGGAGTGTATACCATATGTTGGAAAAATCATCAATTAGGGAATGTATACCCTTAATTGGCATCAACTAGGGAGTGTATACCCTACGTTGGAAAAATCATCAATTAGGGAATGTATACCCTTAATTGGCATGAACTAGGGAGTGTATACCCTATGTTGGAAAAATCATCAATTAGGGAATGTATACCCTTAATTAGCATCAACTAGGGAGTATATACCCTATGTTGGAAAAGGTGTAGTTGGGTATTGGAGGCCCTATACTATTTTAGGTTTTGAATCATTTTCAACTTCGGCTCTTTTTTTTTTCTTTCCTTTTTTTCTTTTTTATTTTTTTTATTTTTATGCATGTGGGAAAAGATTTTTGGAGGAAACTTCCCTTTCTTTGGAGTCAATGTTGCAGAGCTCCTTCTAGCTCTTGCGCAATTCCTTTTGGTTGCACCTGCTTTTTGCACGGTTGCTTTTGAGTTGCACTTGTTTCGTATTTTCAAACAAAGAACAATTTGTTAGTTAGAAACGGTGGTTGGTTTTGCGGCCTTAATTATTTCAAACTTCTTGATCTCAACCCCTTTGACGAAGATCTCAATCGCTTGCTTGCTTGCTGGATTGGGTTTCATTTCTAAACCCGGGGATTCTGGCTTTCCAGATTTTATCATGGTGATCAGTCACGTGGGACCCAACATTTCAACTTTATTCCGCCTTTGCAGGCCTTTCTCTTGTTTTTGGGTTTCTGGAGCGTTGGTAAAATTCAGGCTCCTTGGATTTGCCACAACAGCTAGCCGTGCGAGACTTAACCTTTTCGATTTTATTTTGCTTTTACCGGCCTTCCATTTCTGCTTCCGAGCACTTGGAGTACTTCGGTTTTTCAACTTTCGCCGAGATAGTTAGCCACGTGGGACTCAACCTTTCAACTTCATTTGCCCTTATAGGCACTTCAATTCAATTTTCTCCTTTCAAGGGTTTTGAGTTTGAAGCATCGACTGCTAAGGCCAGTGGGGATCGACTTGATGCCCCTGACGAGGCTGGGTGCCTTTGCCTATTAGCCCGTGTCAAAATGAGAACCCTGTAAATCAGTCTTGCCTCCGCCTCTGCCCCGCCGCGCGCCACCACCCAAAACCCCTCAAAATTTCATTAGATCCTCATCTCTTCCTACTCTTTCCCACTCCATACCCCAAAGTCATCAAAACCCTCTCCCTCGCCTCATGCTACCAACATTGCCGCCGCTGCTTCTCCATTTTTTTTCGTGTTTCTTCTTCTTTTTTATTTTTCGACCAAAGGCACTTGTTTCTTTTTGGCAAGACGACGGAATCTATTGGTTTAACATCTGTCAAAAAGAAACATGTGCCTCAAGGTTCGACAGCCGTCACTTGTCATCCTCGGCATCGTCTCATTTATCGATTCGACGTCGAAAGCCCTAAACTTGGTAAAAACCTCGAACCCTTATTCTTTCCTCTAAAGTTTTAATTTTGCTGTTTATCTGTTGTTTTCTTCGTAGATTAAAATTCTGTTTTTATTTATTTTTATTTAACCTTCATGTTTAGTTTAATTTCTGATTTCGCTTTTGTTTAAGTTAATCTATTTTGGGAATATGTCATTGTTAATACATGTTTTTGCCTAATCGCAGATTTTTATTTTTTCCTTGGATTAATCATATTAGCATTAGTTTAATTGGCTAAGTTGAATGCTGAATTTTCTGGTTTTATACTAGTTTAAATCAGTTGGGTTATGTTGATATTAGTTTGTGAAGGGTAAAAGGCAAATGATGAAGTAGGGTACATGTTTGGTTTACTTTTACTGTTTGCGGGCTATTTGGAGTACAATACTCCAAATATTGTTCATAGTTGGTAAAAGTTTGTCCTTTGGACAGATTTTTGATCAAAAAATTTGTCCTTTGAATAGTTTGGACATATTTTTGGTGAAAAACTTGTCTGTTGAACATATTGGTAATAATAATTCAAGGTCTTCCCCTCTCCTATAAAGAGAGGGTCTTCCTTTCACTTTTTGAACACACTTAGAACACATCTTGGACTCTAGAAAGACACATATTTTACACACTCTATTTTTAGACTGAAAAAACATCTTGAGAGTTGTTTGAACACACAAAAATATACAAAATTTCAGCAGCTGAACACATAAAGAGTAAGCTGAAAATCATGAGTTTTTGGTTGAGTCTTAGAGTGCAAAATCTTTCAGAAACATATAAGAGTCTTAGAGTTTGATTTGGAGTTCCTTCTCTTAAAAATCACTACTTTTAGTGAGATTTCTGGGTTGGATTCACTGCTGTTTCATTGCTGATTCTGCTTGTCTTTGTTGCTGATTTTTTGGCCTTTCGTACTGAATTTCATCTTGTTACAAGTCAGGTAACTTTTGAACCTTTTGTAATGCAAATTTCGCTTAGCAATAACTGAAGATTTGAACCAAGTGAGATTGATGGGATATATTTGATTTCACTCCACGAGTTTGCTTAAGTGCTGTAAGATTTTTATGTATGGCTCCGGCACGTGACTATGTAACTAATAACTTGAAGTTTATTTTATTTTATTATTCTTCTTTAAATGTTAGTTGAAGCACTTTGTTAATCCTCTTTGATCACAGAAAAGATCATAGGCTAGCCATTATGGTTTTAATATGATTACTGTATCTAATTCTTGAAAGAGGACGGGCATATACGCATATACTACTTTTATGTTGTTGAGAGGCTCATGCCATCGCTGTCAACTAAAGGAAATTTGATAATCAATGTTCAAGTTGAATTGTTAGCATGTTATAAAACGAGAGGTGTTTGAAGGTTGATAGATTTTAACATAATTCATTAAGTTCGACTTTCGGTGTTGGAGTAAACTATTTTGGTCTCCAATTTTAACTAACTTTGATGGGTCAGTCAAGTATATAATCTTAGCAAGCTAATATGTATTTTCTCCTTTAGCAAATGAGTTTGGGTGGTTTGATTTGGGCAGTAACAAGTTGTTAAGTAAAAGGAGCTCTGTCCACATATTATAAGTCTTAAACTATCATTATTTAGGGTTTTTTTTGTTGATTGCTCGTTTGTTTTTTATTTATTTATTTAGTTATTATTCAAAGTTCTTCCTTAGTTTAATAATAACGATTAGTTATCTATTAAAAATGTATAAATGTGAATCAAATTTTATTAACTAACCCGGGTGCATGCCTTTAAATAATTAGTTTCGTGTTACTAAAAATCAACATAAAAGAAAGGATTGGGCCAAATAAAATTCGAATTCTGCAGCCCAATTCCAACAAAGTTGGCTGGTCCATTCCTTTTACATAGGCCTATACTTTCAATAAAGATGGCCATTTTTTCTTTTAATTACTTTAACAAGCCCAATGCCAATAATTGGAAAGCTAGTCCAAGTTTAAATGTCATATTTGGTTAAACAAACGTAGTAGTATTATAGTCTTTTGTTGTGAATATTTTTTTAATAAATTAATCTCCTTAATAATTAATTTAAACGCTCGGAAATTAGTAGGCGCGCTTTAACTTCACGGAATCGCTTGCTTAGCGTGATGTTTAACATTAATAAATTAATTTAACAATGTCATTTCATACTCACTTAGTTCTTAGTTAATTTTCGGTTTAATTAGTAATTTGCTAAAATCGCGGATTCGCTTGCGTAGCGCGATCATAAATATTTTTAATTAATTCCTTTAAATGAAGTAACTTTTTTTTATTTTAAAAAAAGGTAATAATATACTAATAATCTTCGTCGTAACTGCGGATTCGCTTGCGTAGCGCTGTTATGATAAAATTACTAAATTTTATCTCGATCACGTATTCGCTTGCGTAGCGTGATTAGGATAACGTAATTTATCAAAAATCATTTTACTTGATTAATCTAATAATCAATAATTAAAAGCGGATAGGTAAAACATAAAAATAATAAAAATCACAATTGTCCAAAATTAATTCAAGCCAAGTTTAAAGTCAATAAAGCGATCGTGCTAGAACCACGGGACTCGGGGAATGCCTTATACCTTCTCCCCGATCAACAGAATTTCTTACCCTAACTTTGTTTTCGCGGGCCGATAAAAATAGAGTCAAACTTTCCTCTGACTAGGGATTCAAATAAAAGGTGACTCGGAACACCCAAAAATCAAATTCCAAGTGGCGACTCTGTAAATAAAATAATCCTACTCAAATTTGTCACTTCAATTGGAAAAACTCTTTACCCCACAATCCACAACACACATATCTTTTGGGGGGTAGAAAAGGGGCGTGACAGCTTTGGCGACTCTGCTGGGGACATCAGAATTCGAGCTTGTACATGTTGACTTTTTATTTGGCTTTATTAATTTTTGTAAATATTGTGATTTATTTTTGATTAATGTGCTATCTGTTCGTGTTTTTACCGCTTTGATATTGTTGAATTGTACATATAAATTGTCTTCTCACGCACCCCCTCTGAGTCTTCTTGAAATTAAAATTGGGCATTTGCTTGACATGGCCCGCTTTCTTTGAGACAGCCGAGGTGCTTGTCACTCGGTGAAGGATTTTAGTCACACATGTTTTAGGCGGGGAGCACCACCAGCTAAGCCGGAAAGCAATGCTATCGGTACACTGGTCCTCCTCAGCTCGAGTTGTCCGCTCGAGTAAGCCTGTCTAGATACCTTCTCCACCAGGATATAAACCTAGAAGAACAAACCTCATGTCGGATATCCCTAGTAGGTTCGCTTTATGTGCATCACGTGCATTTGACTTAGCGAAACTCGGCACAGGGGCCGGGTCCGTATAAGACAAGTATCCTCTTTGAGACCATCATGTTCACTTATGTGCTACTTGATACATCATTTGGAAGGCTTACTTGCAGTGTCGACCGGTTTTAAAAAATTAATGTAGCGGGATTATTAAAAAAAATCATTCTCCTAGTTTAGTACAAATAATCTATTTAAAAAAAAATATATATATATATATATATGTATATATATATACTTTTTATTTTTATTTTTTTGTAGTAGTATTGCGTGAGGTGTAAAGATTAATTTTTATAAAAATCAAAAGAGAAAAATATTCAGTTTTACCGAACTACGCGGGTTTGATTCTCACCGAATATGAGATACGTTGGCAACCTTTATCAGGTCTGGCCCCCAATTTTTAAAAAAATTAAAAAAATAATTCTTTAATTTTTGATACATCAAATCCAAAAACTTTTTAAAAAAAGGAAAAGAATTTGAATTCCAAAATATTTTTGTTCTTCTTCAGAAGTTTTTCTTTTAGAAATTAAAAAGAAAACTCATAATCCAAATATTTTCGAAAATTCAAAGGCAAAAATTAAAAAATTCAAAAATATTTTCTTTCTTTTTAGAAGTCTTTCTTTTGAAGATTCAAAAAATAAAAAACGAAATTAAAAATAATCTTTCTTATTTAGAAGTCTTTCTTTCAACGATTCAAAAAAAAATCTAAAAATATTTTTTTTTAAATCTATCTTTGAGACATCAAATCGAGGAATTTAAAAATAAAAATAAATTGCAAAGTATTTTCATTCTTCAGAAATTTTTCTTCGGATATTAAAAAGATGAAATTCAGAATTCAAAGATTTGTTTTTATTCTGCGGCTAAAATTCAAAACCCCAAAAATATTTTCTTTCTTCCTTGGAAGTCTTTATTTCGAAAAAACAAAAAATAAATAAATTTTGGAAGTCATTCTTTCAACAATTCCCACAAAAAAAGTAAAAATCCGAAACATATTTTTCTTGATAGGAGCTTTCGTGGTCCGATTTGTATATAAGTAAATAAAAAAGGAAAATTTGGTTTTGTAAATTTAAAAAAAATGGTCATGTCCTTGAACTACGTAATGATCTGATTCATGCGGCGACAAGATACGTAGGCAGCCCCAAAAGGTTTGATCGAAATATTTTTTACGGCTCTAAAATATGGCGAGATGTAAAAAAAAGAAGAAAAAAAAAGAAAGAAAAAAAAACAAAAAAGAGAGGAATAAATATGAGCGTCAATAAGCAGCAACCTTGCAAGCCGGAATGAAACATGAAGCCTTCAAAAAGCATGTTAGAGACTGTGATAATGTTAGGAGCATAACATATTTACGTGTGATTCGTATTTGTAAAATGCCTAACTCTAACACGTTTGTTGCCTCTTATCTAGTAAACCTAACGTGGTCGGTTTGTGGTGAAACTAGCAACCCATCATTACTTTACCAGATCTAAGGGGAAGGTAGCAATGGCTAACAATGATGAAATCGAGTTGGTCAGGTACAACCCCCAGGGTCAATCCGTTGAGCAAGAGTCGGAGGAGGTAAGAAGATTGAAGCATCAACTGATTGATGTATATCGGGCTTGGGTCTCTGGTCAGCCTCTGCCTCAGGGTCCCTCCGAGAGAACTTCCACCGTACCCTTGGCAACTCAACCACCGCTCCGTGCAACGAGCGATCACATTCTACCACCAGGGTATGTGCCAAACTACAATTTCCATGTCGTCCCTGGTACCTATATTGTGTGACCTCCAACCGCACCGGTCAGGAACACCCCTCTTGTTGTGTCTGGCGTGCCAGTATATACAATCCCGCCACCACCTCATGTGACCAGGCCAAACAACGAGCCACCATCTCATGCTTACGATAGCCAATACTACTCTCCAAATATGGATTTCAGGGTCTCGGCTCCATACAACCAGACTCCTCAGTACGAGTCACCAGTGGAAAATGAAAAGCCTGAGACAGTTGAGCCAGATGAGATGGCCAGGAAAATGAAAAGTCTTGAACAGAACATAAAGAACATACAAGGACTAGGTGGTCACAAAAGTGTATCTTTCAGTGATCTTTGCATGTTTCCTCACATCCATTTGCCACCAGGGTTCAAGACCCCAAAATTTGAAAAGTATGATGGACACGGTGACCCTATCGTCCACTTGAAAAGGTATTGCAACCAGTTGAGAGGTGCAGGAGGAAAAGAAGAGTTGCTGATGGCTTATTTTGGGGAGAGTCTAGTAGGGGTAGCCTCTGAATGGTTCATTGACCAAGATATCTCTCACTGGCATGTATGGGACGACATGGCCCAGACCTTCGTCAAACAATTTCAGTACAACATTGATATTGCACCAGATCGCAATTCCCTGTCCAATATGAAGAAAAACCCGACTGAAGGCTTCAGGGAATATGCCGTTAGGTGGAGAGAGCAAGAATCTAGAGTTAAACCACCCATGGATGACCACGAGTTAATCACTGTCTTTCTTCAAGCTCAGGATCCTGATTATTTTCAAAATATGATGGCTGCAATGGGCAGACCTTTTGCTGATGCAATCAAGATAGGAGAAATGGTCGAGAATGGCCTCAATACTGGCCGAATTATAAGTCAAGCGGCTCTCAAAGAAGCCACCAAGGAAATCCAGAATAGGCTGAACAACCGTGTTAACCAAAACAAGAAAGATGAGGAGGCCATGATGGCATCACGGGCAAAAAGAGGCCAAAAGGGAGCATCTCAACCCCCGGATCCACGATACTCAGTTGCTCCACAGTATGCAACTCAGTCTTATGCCAGACCATCCAATCACCAACATATGCGGCCCCCAACTTTAACATACCTTCATCCGTGACATCAGAACTCTCAATCACTCTACAACGCTCGTCCAGAACAAGAGTATGAAAGGGAACATAAGAAGAGGGAAAAATTCACGCCGATAGTAGAATCCTACACAAGTTTGTTTGAAAGCTTGAAGCATTGTGGCATGATTGAGCCGCTTCAAGGGTATGTTACTGATCCATATGCAAAAGTTTTTAACCCTACTATACAGTGCATGTACCATTCTAATGTCCAGGGGCATAACACTGAGGATTGTTGGGCTTTGAAAAAGGAAATAAAAATGATGATTCAAGAAGGGATGCTCGTGGTCCAAGATAATGGCACCCTAAACGTCATAACAAAGCACACAATGTTCGGATGATTTACAATGATAAAGAACAGGGAACAGTTTGTTGAAAAATGTCAAGAACATGTCCACCGAATGGAAGGCAAACAAAATTGTTGAAGGTCCTGTTTGATGCTGGTGTGAAAATTCGTAGCTAAGATGTTGAGCTTGATAATTGGAAAGTCATTCCCTTCCTTGCCGGGAAGGAGTCTTGGTAACTTATTTTATCATAGTTTCTATCATCCGGATTATGTCGAGGTTGTGATACAGATGTTGTTTGTTTGTCCGGTCATCAAACCTCTCTATCCTTTAATCAATGAAATGCAACTTTTTTTTCTTTCTCTTCTTTGTGTCATGTTAATCTATTGTGTTTAGTTCTTCTTGCATATATATTTCTTTTCACGCCAATTTTAGTGACATGACATGCATGCAGAGTTTTCAGCTAAATTTTATAAAGCTAGTCCAATCTTGAATTCAATTGAGGAAAAACACGTGGAGGACAAGTAAGAGGTCGAAAACCTTTGATGATAATCTCGTGTCAAGATCACATGGAACCGAAACAATCATATTCGTAGAGGTTAAAGTTTATTATCCGAAGCCTATCATGAATACTGGCTTAAGGATAATTAAAAGTTTTGAATTTTGGTTGGACTAATAAGTGAAAGGGTTTTGGCCACGGTCTGTCATAATCTAATCATATCAGGGAAGATGAACCGAATCTCCAAAGAAGGTGCATTCCAAGGAATTTAAAATGGATTAGTTGGTGCTGAAGTGCATCATTTCACATCAAGGCAAAACCAAGAAGGCAATCATGTGCATCAATACCGAACCTGAGAAAAGATAGTATGCTTGGCATTCTTGAGCTAGGAAGCTATTTTTCTGCTACCCAAATACTTTATACCCTTCGTTACCCCCTTTTGAGCTGGTTTTATTTTTCTTCGACCCCCCTCTTTTGGAATCAAGTATTAGAAAGAAAAAAAAAGAAAAAAAATCGAAGATCCATGCCACTAGAAAATAGGAGCTAGGATAACTTGATTATAAAAAATAAAAATAAAAAGAGAATAGAAGCAAAGGAAAAGAGAAAAGAATGATGAAAAAACAACAATGAAATCTTTCGTGTTAGTTTGAACTACGTTTGACTTGATTCCTTTAAAGGATACGTAGGCAGCTATATACTAGGGTTCAGTCTAACCAAATCAAAAATAAAAATTCCCAGTATCTGAAACTGGGGCAGAATTTTTGTTTTTATTTTTTATGAAGAGTCGATTCCAAAAGTTATAAATATTCAACACTATCATTTTGAGTCTATTTTGAGCCGTAATGTGACCCTTTCTTTATAACCCTCTCCAAAAGCCTTCCAAATAAAGACCTTCCAATTAATCTTTAAGAATGCCAAGGGGAAGCACACAATAAGCAATAGTTGTCACACGACATAGAATAATGTCAAGTTGCTCGCACAAAAAAAAGAAGAGCAAAACATGATAATGATTGAAAATGAGAGAGTCTTAATGGTGAAAACCCTCATGGGCACTGTAAGACGACGGTAAGTAGAGATAAGTAAATGAGAGAGACATGTTAGTGAAAACCTTTCGGGGCACTACTGGTCAAAGGTGAGCTATGATTTGATACAAATGATTGTCAAAAAGATGCCAACTTCACAAACAAAAGGGAACAACAAGAAGAAAGGGTAGATTGGTTGGATAAATTCGGCCGCTCAATCCAAAATGCATGTCATGATCATTAACGTTGGCTTCCACATTCAAAAGATCCCATTCTTTCTTTCTTTTCTCCTAAAGTAGCATTTTTAGTTAAATACTATTCCTTATCACTTTTACATCGCGTCATTGTGTCCATTTGCGTTATTATTCTGAATCAGTCTTTGTTAAAACAAACAAGAAATGATTTTAAAATCTGTTACCAGCTTTCTAACTGTCTACCCTGCACATCAAAGAGGATATACCCAGGGAGAAACAAACACAATAAGTTGTTGAAGTTAAACAGGAACTGTGGGTTCATGCAAACGGAAATTCCGAAGAGAAAACTTTGATGGTCTAGAAATCCATCAAAGAAAGAGCCAAAAATTGGTCGCCATTTCCCGAAAATGCAAAACAAATGATATGAGGCATACACGGCATTGACAAAGGCACAAATCTAACTGTGATTTCCTCTGATAGGTCGAACAAGTTTTTTCGAAGAAATCATAAAGGTCGCTAAGCAAGACTTGCATCAAATACAAAAGTAATAGTACCACAGACACAAGCTGATATCGGGTGCAAGATAAACAAGTTTGATTATTAAAGGAATAAACCGCCAAAGCAAAGTCTTGCTCTGTAGACAAGGTTCAGCAACACCTTAGACATGCGGGTACGAAACAGTCAGGGGCGACATTAGAAAGCCAAAGTTTTCGGAACACTGTACAGAGCATCCAAGCCTTCTGGTACCATTACTGGCAAACCGTTTCTCAAACAGCGAGGTGGGTGCAGATTCAAACTGCTAAGGGCATTCAAGGCCACAAACCGACCACCATTATGAAAGTTACAAATCTTTCTTTGTTTGAAGCAGGAAACAAAGCAGCATAGAAGTGAAGTTCTCAAAGTACGAATGTCACTAAAGGTAAGTTCTTCAAAGTCTCTGCTTTTTCTTTCTAGGCATGCCCATAAATAAATCATCAACCACTTCATTTTCCAGCACAAGGTACACCAGTCCTTAGTTGAGATTCCATTTTGATATAGGGCACACCACTACCTAGTCGCATGTTCAGTATAGGGTACACCAATCCTTAGCTATATTTTCCAATATAAGGTACAACAATCTTTAGTGGGGTTCCATTTTCATACAAGGTATCCTATCCCTTAGTTGCTTTCTCTCTAAGTGATACAAGGCACCAACCCTTGGTTACATCCTCTCAGCGATACAAGGTGCCAACCCCTGGTCATATTCTTTCTTAGTAATATAGGGTGCCAACCCCTGGTTACATTCTTTCTCACTGATATAGGGCACCAACCCTTGATTATATTCCCTCTTAATGATACAGGGCGCCAACCCCTGATTATATTTTTTCTTAGTGATACAAGGCTCCAACCCCTAGTCCAAACCTTTCAACCTCACTCATAGGAGACACATTTCCTAGTTTGAGTCATTCCAATAGGAGACACACTTCCTAATCTGAACCATCAATTCTTAGGAGACGCACTTCCTAGTCCAAACCCTTCAACCTCATTCGTAGGAGACGCATTTCCTAGTTTGAGTCATTCTAATAGGAGGCACACTTCCTAACCGAAACCATTAATCCTAGGAGACGCACTTCCTAGTCCAGACCTCACTCGTAGGAGACACACTTCCTAGTTTGAGTCATTCCAATAGGAGACGCACTTCCTACTCTGAACCATCAATCCTAGGAGACGCACTTCCTAGTCAAATCCTTTCAACCTCACTCGTAGGAGACACACTTCCTAGTTTGAGTCATTCCATTAGGAGACGCACTTCCTAACTGGAACCATTAATCCTAGGAGACGCATTTCCTAGTCCAATCCTTTCAACCTCACTCATAGGAGACGCACTTCCTAGTTTGAGTCATTCCAATAGGAGACGCACTTCCTAAGCGGAACCATTAATCCTAGGAGATGCACTTCCTAGTCCAATCCTTTCAACCTCACTCATAGGAGACGCACGTCCTAGTTTGAGTCATTCCATTGGGAGACACACTTCCTAATCTGAACCATCAAATCCTAGGAGACGCACTTCCTAGTCCAAAATTTCACCTCATTCGTGGGAGATGCACTTTCTAGTTTGAGTCATTCCAATAAGAGACGCACTTCCTAGTCCAAGCCCGTCAACCTCACTCATAGGAGACACACTTCCTAGTCCAAGCCCGTCAACCTCACTCGTAGGAGACACACTTCCTAGTTTAAGTCATTCCATTGGGAGACGCACTTCCTAATCTGAACCATTAATCCTAGGAGACACACTTCCTAGTCCAATCCTTTCAACCTCACTCATAGGAGACGCACATCCTAGTTTGATCCATTAGGAGACACACTTCCTAACCGGAACCATTAATCCTAGGAGACACACTTCCTAGTCCAATCCTTTCAACCCACTCATAGGAGACGCACTTCCTAGTTTGAGTCATTCCATTAGGAGACACACTTCTTAGTTCGAGTCATTCCATTAGGAGACGCACTTCCTAATCTGAACCATTAAATCCTAGGAGACGCACTTCCTAGTCCAATCCTTTAAAACCTCACTCGTAGAAGACGCACTTCCTAGTTTGAGTCATTCCATTAGGAGACGCACTTCCTAATCTGAACCATCAAATCCTAGGAGACGCACTTCCTAGTCCAATCCTTTAAAACCTCACTCGTAGAAGACGCACTTCCTAGTTTGAGTCATTCCATTAGGAGACGCACTTCCTAATCTGAACCATCAAATCCTAGGGAGACACACTTCCTAGTCCAAACCTTTCAACCTCATTCGTAGGAGACACACTTTCTAGTTTGAGCCATTCTAACAGGAGACACACTTCCTAATATGAAGCATTAATCCTAGGAGACGCATTTCCTAGTCCAATACTTTTAACCTCACTCGTAGGAGACACACTTCCTAGTTTGAGTCATTCCATTAGGAGACGCACTTCCTAATCTGAACCATCAAATCCTAGGAGACGCACTTCCTAGTCCAACACTTTCAACCTCATTCGTAGGAGACGCGCTTCCTAGTCCAAACCCTTCAACCTCATTCGTAGGAGACACACTTCCTAGTTTGAGCCATTCTATTAGGAGACGCACTTCCTAGTCCAATCCTTTCAACCTCATTCGTAGGAGATGCACTTCCTAGTTTGAGTCATTCCATTAGGAGACACACTTCCTAACCGGAACCATTAATCCTAGGAGACGCACTTCCTAGTCCAATCCTTTCAACCTCACTCGTAGGAGACACACTTCCTAGTTTGAGTCATTCCAATAGGTGACACACTTCCTACTCTGAACCATCAATCCTAGGAGATTCACTTCCTAGTCCAAGACTTTCAACCTCATTCGTAGGAGATGCACTTCTTAGTTTGAGTCAACCCTGTTCATTCTAATAGGAGACGCACTTCCTAATATGAATCATTCATCCTAGGAGACGCAATTCCTAGTTCGAGTCCTTGAATCTCGCAATCATTCCAATGCTACCCATGGGAGATGCACCTCGTAGTCTAAATTTTATCAGTTCTACTTCTAAGAGAAGCACACTCGATTCGGAGTATTCAATATAGTTTTACATCTTTCAAATAAAATAAGCCGGTATGCAGCTTTACCCAATAACTCACAATTTTTTCTCAGCGCCAAACTGGGGCAAAAAATTTTGTTCGTTTTGTTCGTCTTTGATGGATTTGCAGGACCCGCCGTAGAGCACATGTTGTGACGATTAAAGCTACCAGTTTCCATTTCTCAATCAGAAGAAAGAAGTCTTTCGATCACAAGATAGTTGGAGTTAACTTTTACAATGTGTCACCAACCTGACATCTCAAGATTCATCTTCTCAATCAGATCACGAAAGAAAGCAGCTGAGATTGAGCCATAATCTTTTCTTTAAAGAGAATCAAGATCCAATCTAAGGTCAACACAAGCGAGCAAGTCAAGAATCAAGATTTGAGTTCAGAAGACACATATATAGGAATTTTGTAACTCTTAGTTTGCAGACATATGTAGTTCTATTATCTTTTCCTTTTGATGTAAGTAGCAAGTAACAATAACAACGACAACATCAACAACATAAATAATAGTCTTAAATCTTGTGTCCGGTAGTCCCAGCTACCAAAATTTTCCAGAACTATACTGACCTGATTCCTCTAAACAATGATATGTAGGCAACCTCGGAAGCAAGGTTCGGTTACCATTTTTCAAAAAATTCTTCCATTGGAGTGATATGTGAGCAAAAATTAGCCATGACATTCACTTTTCTTTGCACGAAAACTCTTCATGTTCTCGAGCAAAGAGGGGCAGCTGTGAATACCTAATTTTTGCACTATTTTAACATCTCCTACATTCATTAGTTTTTTGTTAATTTAATTATTTTTCTCAATTTTTGTGTCTTTAATAGCATATTTCCTATCATAAAAATACCAAAAAAAAATTAGTTCTTTCTTCATTTGTGCATTATAAGAATTAACTAACTATTCAGTTGGTGAATTAATCTAGTTAATTGATCACTTGAATAAGTTAATTAATTCATTTATTTGTGTACATTTAGTTTAATAAGTAGTATTAAGGGCATTAGGCCAAAATTGAGATAATTTAAGTGGCCAAAAGTGCAATGGCTAATCCACAAAGGGGCTGCCAGTAGATCACGAAACGACGTAGTTTCGTACCTAAACTACGTCGTTTTGATAAGTAAATGCAAGATTAAATCTCATCCCTCCATTCTTTATGATCCAATGGTTTAGATCCATTTCCCATTCCAAATTTAAAGCTTCAAAAATTTGAAAATCCTCCCATTTCACTCCATAACCAAACCCTAGCTCCCTCCTCCCTTCTCTCTCTATGCCGTCGCCGCTCCACCACTGCCTCCACCGTGCGCCGCCACCGGTGATGTTCCAAACACCATAAAACCTACATCACATCCTTCCTATAATCACCCCTTTTCTAGATCCACAACCCAAATCCCCCAAATCTCCACCAAAAATTGACAAACCCAAACCCTAGTCGCGCCGCCGCCTCTGCCCCGCCGCGCGCCACCACCCAAAACCCCTCAAAATTTCATTAGATCCTCATATATTCCTACTCTTTCCCATTCCGTACCCCAAAGTCCTCAAAACCCTCTCCCTCACCTCATGCTACCAACACTGCCGCCTCTGCCGCCGCTGCTTCTCCATTATTTTTCTGGTTTCTTCTTCTTTTTCGACCAAAGGCACTTGTTTCTTTTTGGCAAGACGACGGAATCTATTGGTTTAGCATATGCCAAAAAGAAACATGTGCCTCGAGGTCGGACAGCCGTCACTTGTCATCCTCGACAGCGTCTCATTTATCGATTCGACGTCGAAAGCCCTGAACTTGGTAAAAACCTCGAACCCTTATTCTTTCCTTTAAAGTTTTAATTTTGCTGTTTATCTGTTGTTTTGTTTGTAGATTAAAATTCTGTTTTTATTTATTTTTATTTAACCTTCATGTTTAGTCTAATTTCTGATTTCGCTTTTGTTTAAGTTAATCTATTTTGGGAATGTGTCACTGTTAACACATGTTTTTGCCTAATCACAGATTTTTATTTTTTCCCTTGGATTAATCATATTAGCATTAGTTTAATTGGCTAAGTTGAATGCTGAATTTTCTGATTTTATACTAGTTTAAATCAGTTTGGTTATGTTGATATTAGTTTGTGAAGGGTAAAAGGCAAATGATGAAGTAGGGTACCTGTTTGGTTTACTTTTTACTGTTTGCGGACTATTTGGAGTACAATACTCCAAACATTGTTCATAGTTGGTGAAAGTTTGTCCTTTGGACATATTTTTTATCAAAACATCTGTCATTTGAATAGTTTGGACATATTTTTGGTGAAAAACCTGTCCTTTGGACATATTGGTAATAATAATTCAAGGTCTTCCCTCTCTTATAAAGAGAGGGTCTTCCTTTCACTTTCTGAACACACTTAGAATACATCTTGGACTCTAGAAAGACACATATTTTACACACTATATTTTTAGACTGAAAAAATATCTTGAGAGTTGTTTGAATATACAAAAACATACAAAATTTCAGCAGCTGAACACATAAAGAGTAAGCTGAAAATCGTGAGTTTTTGGTTGAGTCTTAGAGTGCAAAATCTTTCAGAAACATATAAGAGTCTTAGAGTTTGATTTGGAGTTCCTTCTCTTAAAAATGACTACTCTTAGTGAGATTTCTGGGCTGTTTTTAACATGGATTCACTGCTGTTTCATTGCTGATTCTGCTTGTCTTTGTTTCTGATTTTCTGGCCTTTCGTACTGAATTTCATCTTGTTACAAGTCAAGGTAACTTTTGAACCTTTTGTAATGCAAATTTCTCTTAGCAATAACTGAAGATTTGAACCGGTGAGATTGTTGGGATATATTTGATTTCATTCCATGAGTTTGTTTAAGTGCTGTAAGATTTTTATGTATGGCTCAGGCACGTGACTATGTAACTAATAACTTGAAGTTTATTTTATTTTATTATTCTTCTTTAAATGTTAGTTGAAGCACTTTCTTAATCCTCTTTGATCACAGAAAAGGTCATAGGCTAGCCATTATGGTTTTAATATGATTACTGTATCTAATTCTTGAAAGAGGACGGGCATATACGCATATACTACTTTTATGTTGTTGAGAGGCTCATGCCATCGCTGTCAGCTAAAGGAAATTTTATAATCGATGTTCAAGTTGAATTTTTAGCATGTTATAAAAAGATAGGTGTTTGAAAGTTGATCGATTTTAACATAGTTCATTAAGTTCGACTTTCGGTGTTGGAGTAAACTATTTTGGTCTCCAATTTTAACTAACTTTGATGGGTCAGTCAAGTATATAATCTTAGCAAGCTAATATGTATTTTCTCCTTTAGCAAATGAGTTTGGGTGATTTGATTTGGGCAGTAACAAGTTGTAAAGTAAAAGGAGCTCTGTCCACGTATTATTAGTCTTAAATTATCATTATTTAGGTTTTTTTTTGTTGATTGCTCGTTTATGTTTTTATTTATTTATTTAGTTATTATTCAAAGTTCTTCCTTAGTTTAATAGTAACGATTAGTTATCTATTAAAAATGTATAAATGTGAATCAAAGTTTATTAGCTAACCCAGGTGCATGCCTCAAAATAATTAGTTTCATGTTACTAAAAATCAACATAAAAGAAAGGATTTGACCAAATAAAATTCGAATTCTGCGGCCCAAATCCAACAAAGTTGGCTGGTCCATTCCTTTTACATAGGCCCATACTTTCAATAAAGATGGCCATTTTTTCTTTTAATTACTTTAGCAAGCCCAATGCCAATAATTGAAAAGCTAGTCCAAGTTTAAATGTCATATTTTGTTAAACAAACGTAGTAGTATTATAGTCTTTTCTTGTGAATATTTTGTAATAAATTAATCTCCTTAATTATTAATTTAAACGCTGGGCAATTAGTTGGCGCCTTTAACTTCACAGAATCGCTTGCGTAGCGTGATGTTTAACATTAATTAAATTAATATATAACAATGTCATTTCATACTCATTTAGTTCCTAGTTAATTTTAGTTTTAATTTGTAATTTGCTAAAATCGCGGATTCGCTTGCATAGCGCGATCGTAAATATTTTTAATTAATTCCTTTAAATGAAGTAATATTTTAAAAAAAGAAGAAGTAATAATATATTAATAATCTTTGTCGTAACTGCGGATTCGCTTGCGTAGCGTTTTTATGATAAAATTACTAAATTTCATCTCGATCACGTATTCGCTTGCGTAGCGTGATTAAGATAACGTAATTTATCAAAAATCATTTTACTTGATTAATCTAATAATTAAGAATTAAAAGCGGATAGGTAAAACATAAAAATAATAAAAATCACAATTTGTCCAAAATTAATTCAAGCCAAGTTTAAAGTCAATAAAGCGACCTTGCTAGAACCACGGGACTCGGGAAATGCCTTACACCTTCTCCCCGGTCAACAGAATTCCTTACCCGAACTTTTTTTTCGCGGACCGATAAAAATAGGGTCAAACTTTCCTTGACTAGGGATTCAAATAAAAGGTGACTTGGAACACCCAAAAATCAAATTTCAAGTGGCGGCTCTGTAAATAAAATAATCGCTACTCAAATTTGTCACTTCAATTAGAAAAATTCTTAACCCATAATCCACAACACACATATCTTTTGGGGGGTAGAAAAGGGGTGTGATAGTAGCTCCATAGGATCCGGTCTAGTGACCAATACTCATTGCTTCACCATAACTTTCGGATTTATTTTATGGCGCTTCGTGGTGATGCAATACGAATTTATGATTATACGCACTTTTCGTGTATATAAGTACATGCTGATTTTTAGAATTTTTTTGACGGACTCCGATTGGCCTGAAATTTCTTTGATCCACACAAATCAGCCTAGTGACCAATACTCATTGCTTCGCCATGATTTTTGAGTTTCTTTTATGGCATTTCATAGCCATGCAATACGAATTTGTGATTATATTTATTTTTCCGTGTATACTAGTACATATCGATTTTGTAGAATTTTTTTGACGGGCTCTCATTGACCTGAAGTTTCGTAAGTCCATCGGAAACAACTTATGACAAATACTTACTGCTTCTCCATGGCTTTTGCGTTCATTTTATGGAATTTTGTGGTCATGCAACACCAATTTGTGATTATATTCACTTTTTTGCGTATTAGCACATGCTGATTTTGTATAATATTTTTGACGGACTCCGATTGGCTTAAAGTTTCGAAAGTCCATAGCAAATAACTAAGTGATCAATACTCGTTGCTTCGCCATGGCTTTCGGCTTCATTTTATGGCGTTTCGTGGTCATGCAACACGAATTTAAGATTATATTCACTTTTTCATGTTTGTTAGTACATGTTGTTGTAGAAATATTTGTGACAAACTCTGTTTGACCTAAAATTTCGTAGGCCCATAGAAAATGGCCTAGTGACCAAAACACATTGCTTCGCTATGATTTTCAGATTCATTTTATGGAGTTTCGTGGTCATGCAACACGAATTTGTTATTTTTTTTTTGCGTGTATTAGTACATGCCGATTTTATAGTTGTTTTACAGACTCTGGTGGCCTGAAATTTTGTAGGTCTATAACAATCGGCCTAGGGATCAACACTCACTGCATCGCCATGACTTTCAGGTTTCTTATATGGCGTTTGGTGGTCATGCAACACGAATTTGTGATTATATTCATTTTTGTGTGTGTATTAATACACGTTAATTTTGTAGAACTGTTTTGATGGGCCTCGATTATCATGAAAATTCGTAGGTCTATAAAGAATGGCCTAGTGAATAATACCCATTTCTTCTCCATAACTTTCAGGTTCATTTTATAGCTTTTCACGGTCATGCAACACAATTTTATGATAGTATTTTTTCTTTTTTCGTGTGTATTAGTACATATATTAATTTTGTAGATTTTTTTGACGGATTTCGATTTGCATGAATTTTTATAGGTCCATTGAAAACGGCATAGTGACCAATACACATTGCTTAGCCATGACTTTCGGGTTCATTATTTGTATTTCGGGGTCATGCAACATGAATTTGTAATTATATCCATTTTTTATGTGCATTATTACTTGCTGATTTTGTAAAAAAAATCGACGACGCCAGTTGGCCTGAATTTTTATATGTCCATAGGAAATGATCTAGTGAACAATATTCATCGCTAACCCATGATTTTTGGGTTCATGTTTTGGTGTATTTAGGTCATGAAATATGCATTTGTGACTATATTCATTTTGTTATGTGTATTAATACTTGCTGATTTTGTAGTATTTTTTTTACGGACTCCGATTAGTCTGAATTTTCGTAGGTTCATAGGAAACGTCCTGTGGACCAATAATCATCACCCCCGTGACTTTCGATTTTTTTGGTGTTTTAGGGTCATGCAACAAATTTTTTTGATTCGGAGTCTAACGCCCAAATTTATGAAGTTGGCTGGACTAATAGCACACAAAAAGTGAAAATCGTCCTGCATTTTTGTTTAATGGCCCTAAAATGCCAAAAAATAAGGAATCATGGCAAAGCGATGACTATTATTCATTATGTAATTTTTGACGTGACAACAAATTTTTAAGCGAATCAAAGTCCGTCGCCCAAATATGAAGATGACATGGACATTAGCACACGAAAATTAGAATATGTCCTGAATTCATGTTTGATGACTTTAAAATGCCAAAAGAAAAAAGAGGAATGGTCATGAAAAAACGGTGACTATTGTTCAAGGCTTGTGATGTATTTGCATTATCATGGATTCTATCCATCAATATCAGGAAAGTGAAG